>RJWJ010037894.1:0-15263 GCA_004363605.1 Indri indri
TTTTTCCCAGTACCCTTTTGAGGAGCTGTCAGTTAACAATACTGATGATATTAAGTTTTGTATTCCATCATTTGAAAAGTGCTGTGTGGTGAAGAATTAACCATACCCAAAGAGAAGTCTGGCCTTTGCACTTGACTCCTGGGAGGTGATCTCTAAACTCTTGGATTGACCTTCCTAATGACAGTGTCTTTTTTACATGAGATTCTTGGGCCACACTGCATAATGTAGCAATTTATGGTGCTAATGTTGGGCTAGACAGTATCAGCTCGACTTCCAGAAGGGCTGGAAACCAAAAAGGTTAGTCATGTGGGTGGTCAGCCATAACTATGTGACCCAGTCCCAATAAAATCTATGGACATCAGGGTTTTGTCAAGCTTCCTGGTTGACAATACTCAAGGAGTAATATCACACATAATTATATGGAGAAGTTAGCACTGTCCACAACTCCACTGGGAGAGGAGAGGCAACTATAAACTCCATGTGTGGAACTTGCTTAGACTCTGTCCTTTGTGCCACTTCTCTTGGCTGACTGTAATCTGTATCCTCGCACTATAATATACCATAACTGTGGGTGTAACAGTTTTCACAGTAAATTCTGTGAATCCTTCTAGTGAATTATCAAACCTGAAGGTAGTCTTGGGGACTCCTGAATTTTTAATTGGTATCAGAGTGAGAATTATTTGGGGAACACTGAACTTGGCAGCTGGTTCAGAGTGATAGTGGTCTTGGCATTCTTGAACTTTGCAAATGAAATGACTCAATATGAGCATGCCACATTCTGTTTTAAGTAAGGTACTAAGGGATAATGCTAACACTTAACTAATTTTCCTTCTCTTGAATGGTAAGGCAAAAGGTGAAGAAATATTAAATAATAAGAACATCTGGTTATAGCCTTGCTTGGTTGGTATATAAATCAATACAGTCTCTCTACTCAGAGGCCAGAGAGTGTAGAAGAAATGGCAAATTCTAATAATATTGCTGCAATACATTTGCACCTATCTGATTCCTCAACATTTCTGTAAGAAATATTTACTTCATTAAGGAAGAAATTGAGGCCCGGAGAGATTAAATACTTTTTCTCAGTATCTCATGAAAATAATAAAGCTCTTACACTCAAATTTTCTGATAAAAAATTTAGGATTGTTTCTTTTAAGATGTGCCATGTCTTATTCCAATTACGCCCACATCTACAGGGGCACATATATTCTATGAAATAAGAGTCTTTGATACACATTGTTCTGTAACCTCAGCAATACATTGTTGTGGCAGGAAAATTTTTGACATATTCATATGTGTTTTCTTTTGATATTTTTTCACTTTCCTTATCCTATTCAAGCAGTTATTCAATTCAGCAATTTTTCTGTCTTGGGATTTTTTTTTGGCAGGGTAAAAGTAGAAGTTGTATACCAGACATTTCTCATTTCCTGGCTTTTGTTTCCAAAAACTGTAGACCATTGAAGACAATAGGGCTCAATGAAAGAGAGTCTCCAAAGACTATAGAGAATCATTTTCCACAGACAACAAAGATTTTTCTTTTTTGCTGGAAATAGGAAAAAAATAGTCTGTGTCACGCACCACAGAGCTCTATACCCTGTGCCCTGGCAGTGGTATTCATATGTGGCAGTTCTCAGAAAAAATGGACATGATGTATCTCAGGGAAGCCGTATTCTAGTTCAGAGAACTCTAACATCATTAAAGACTCAGTATCCAATGTGTGTTACAAAAGTGATAGAATGACAAATTTGAAAGGGCATGTGAGTTGGAACAATAGGGGACAAAATTATTATTAATATGAAAAAATTATGACTAAGGTAGCCCCTCTCAATATCATAGTACTTCAATAAAACTCTAAGACCTTACCTCAATCCTAAGGGGGAATTCCAAAAATGACTCTTATCTGAATTTTATTACAGCTTGGCAAGATTTAGGTTTGAAGTCAAAATTAAATAAGTTTACATAAAATATTAATGCATCATTTAAAAAATTTCTTGTGCACCGAGGTCTGTGAACTCAATTTATATCTGTTTCATCATTCCTTTCTTCTTTCTTTTTAATAAGGATTTCTCTATGGTGTCTCAGTTCATTTGTTTATTTCAATATTTTGTGAAAATGTAGTTTAGGTACATCTCTCAGGAACACATATTTCTAGATCTGTAACAAATTTAAGTGCTTCTGTCTTTTTGTGTTAATTTATAACACATTGTCATTTTCAATGACAATTGATATACTCAGACCTAATTGTGACATATTGTCACATTAATATATCTGTTCTTTTAATTTTGAATTTTTCTAATCTTTAGTAGAATTAAAAATATTTTTTTCACTAGAGTTTTGGGTTTTCTTCTTAGAAAATATAATGCATCATATTTCTAAACTTTCAAAAATTATCCTTACTTTTAAGGAAACATGTTTGTATTTTTCTCTTTGTTCAATATTAAGCTTTGATTTGTATCTATAACTGCAATGGCTAGGAAGATGTGTTTCTCAGATCTCCCATATGCAGGGGGTATTGCTGACTAATGGCCCCAGTTGTGGTGCTCAGAAATCCATCATCACATTTGCACTGAGGCCACATTTCCCACGGCATGTGACTGAGTCCAGCAGGGATGTTAAGAAAGGCCCACATTTGGGAGCTGTGGGACTCCTCTAACAGGTAATGATTTTGGCTCAAAGACTCCATGACGGCCTCTCATAGACCTGTACTGAAGTCTAAGATGCTTCCTGCCAACCTTTCTTTCATTCCTCCTTCCTTCAATCAGGGTTTGAACCTACACCATGGTCTGATAGTTCTCTCAGCCTCTGCGGGCTTTGTCCCCATTTTACCCCCTGGAACTTGCCCCTAATAAATCTCTTACAGAGCTAATTTCAGCTTAGCATCTGCTTACCAGAGGAGCATACCAGCATTTCCCCTCCAAAGTGAAAGACAAATTGCCACATCTTGTTACATCTTTTTACATCTCTGACTGCAGAGAACATAACTGAGCAATGGCTCCACAGCTATGCTCTGAAATCCATTATTGTTTCTGGGTGTTGGGTTTGAGAGCCCTAGAGTTGTCTTCAATTGACTTACCATACTCATTTTTTCAGACACAATACCCACCTTTGGAGGTTGTGTGTTAAACTCCCATTAAATAAGTGATATAATTTTTGAGCTCCCATGAAAAGTCTGTTTGGAAGTCTTTCTTTGTCTCTACAATGCAGTGCACTCCTCAGATCTGTTGATTCTTATCCGCCTGCATTATAGTTTCTGAATACTCTCACTGTTCTGCCCTGCTGGTAGTACTCTCCATGATTTCTATGACACTGTGATTTTATTTATATATTTTAATTTTTAAATATTTCTTCTATCATACCAGTGAGATTTGGGAAGGGAAGGAACCAAAGTACGAGCACACTTAGGCTGCCAACTTCTACACGTTCTGCACTGATGTCAGTTAATAATAGGTGAGAGCTTGGGCTTCTGTTCAGAGAGACCTAGGTCCAAACCATTTACTGCCTGTGTGACTCCGGGATGGTTACTTAACTCAGGACCTGGGATGAAATGCCAAACCAAGTTGCTTCTATCCCAGACACTGGAGAGGGTCTAAGTAATTTTTAAAAATTTACTCCAGATTGCTTGATTATGCAGTATTGTTCCAAGCCTCTATTTCACCAGTTCTGGAGCTTCCTAGGTATTGTATCAGAGAAATCTACCCATCATTTTTCAGGCAGTCCCTATTTTTGCCTGTTTTGAATCTTAGGCCGATTTATCCTATTATCATATCTCTTACTCTAATCCCACTTGTGTTCAATATTCCTGAAATTCCTGAAACACTGTGGTTGGTTGAGGCCAATCACCATTGTGTGTGTGTGTATGTGTGTGTGTTATAGAGAACAAATAACAGATAAAGTCATTATCACATTTCTTTCCTTAATTTAAAGATCGTTTAGTGGTGAAGGACATAATCCTAAGTGGGTCAACTCAAACATATTCTTTAAAATATTAAACTGAATTTTTGAAAAGGGAATAAAATCTACAGGATTGGGAAGAAGGATATATGATAGGTGGGATGTTCTCAAAGGATTTATTTTTAAACCTTTTTTGTATTTTTTTTCAGAATTTTATGGGGGTACACGTTTTGGTTACATAATTTGCTTTTGTACAGTTTGAGTCAAAGTTATAAGTGTGCTGTTTATCCAGTTACTATTACTTTTAAACCTTTTAGTGATTACTACTTTGCTCCATATCAAAATTTCCTACATGCCTTATGTACATTTTAAGGTCATAAATTATTTGTAATACTTTAGTACTCTTTTTTAGCTTTAAGAAATAATTGTATCAAAATATTTGGAAACAATTTTCTTGGTGCAAATGGAGTCTAAATTTTCCCCAGTTGGGCTTACTATTTAATGACTTAGATTTCAACTAGATTGACTACATTTAAAAGAATGGCATGTGAAGCATTTAATGATCCATTGGTGACTTAAAAGTCAAATTAAAGACCTACAAATCCAGTCTTCTGTGACACAGACTTTAATCACCTCTTGTAGGAATTTTCTAGGAATCCAAACTTTTCTAGTTCAGATAACAACCTTCTTATAGTAAATGAAAATCTTGGGAGATGACTGATAATAAGGAAGGAACCCTTAAGAATATATTACATCTATCTTTTCTCATCAGAAATCTGATAAAGGATATAATATTATTTTCAACTTGTTTAAAAAAACTGTTCACAAAATGTCCAAAATGTAAATGAAATGCAGTTTTTCATAAAATAAAAGTTTTTTGATAAGATAAGTTTCTACTTTAATCCAAATGGTATGGAATGAGTAGGATAAATGATAAAATGTGGACTGAATATTTATTTTTCTTTTTAAATAAATGAGGTTATCTCATTTTTGTTTAGTCTCTATTTGATCTCTCAATCTCTCTCTCTCTCTCTGCCATAGGTGCAGTTTACTTCATGATACACACAAAAGCAAAACTACTGTTGGTTATTGAAACAAGAGCTAGTATTTATTGAGTGTTTATTGTGTGCCAGGCCCTGTCCAAAATGTTGCATAAATGTTACTATGTTAATCTTCACATCTCTATGAGATAGGATTTATGAACATTCTAATTTTAGGATTAAAGAAATTGAGGCTTAACTCTTTTGCTGATGTTCCCAAAGTTAGTAAATGTTGGAGTATTAGAATCAGACAGCCACACTGCTAAGATCTTTGCTTCAAAATACTTATTTTTCCTGGCCTGTGAAATACAAAGGTCAAACTTTATTGTATCTATCCTCAACAAATGTGCAATCTATTTCAATAAAAGATGATTGTTATAAAGGGGTAAGCTGATTGAATAGAAGTAGAAGCATGAAAGTCTGCTTAGAGCAGAAGATTTCACAGAAGAAGTAGAATTTAAGCTCAGTCTTCTAGAGTGAGTAAAAATTTTTCAATTGATAAAGTGGGGATTGGTGTTGAGGTTGAAGAAATAGTGGGTGAACTCTAAGGGCTTATGAGAATGTTGAATATCTGAGAAGGAAAAATAATAGATATTAAAGTTTGGAAGCAGAGCGGCTTCTTAAAAAAATAAGTTCTGCAGTTTTGAAAAATCTTTCTCCTCTTTCAATTTTAAATAGACACACACACACACACACACACACACACACAAGTTGTCTTAGAAAAGATATGTTCCAGTCTCCTAAATTACTGGGAAATGACACCTCTATTTTTTCCACTGTTGACAGCTTGACACAATTTTTTTCCATTTCTGCTCAGTGAAATAATTTGGTTTTTACTGGACAGCCCTATAGGTTTAGAGTCTAGACTCTGTCCAGCAGAGTGACTGCAGTTTTCTACCATTTTCACTTATTTCCATCCTTAACAACACAATTACAAGTAAATGGAAACTGCCCAGACTATTTCTGACACTGATGTGAGGAGAATTATGGCAGCAACTGGGCAGGCCTAGGCAGATAAAACTGTGAATCACCTAAAGTAAGGAATATCCAATTTCAACTGATACAAGTAATGAGCAATAACATTTTCAGTGAATGACTAAAGAAGCTTTACCCTGTGTGGAAGATAAACTGTATTATCAACAGATTATCTTTCTAAAGTCTCTCTGTCTTCCTTTCTAGCTGTAAGAAAATGTAAAACTAGTAAGAGTACTGATATACACAAGTTCCTTATTTGGAAAATCTTAAAGTAGATACCCTTAGAAATTAGAAAAATCATGGAACTATTGTATGTACACACTTTATCTCCAGCTATATCCATACATTAAGATGTTCATGAATGATTGAAATTATTTGTTTTATAGTACATAATAAAAATATGAAAAATTCCATATGGATGGAAGAAAAGGGACAAAATAATATTTCTTATTGTCTTACCATCCAGGGAAAATTTTGTTATCACTTGATATTTCTTTTCAATTCCTTTATGAATAATGATTAATATTAACATTGTCATATCTCTTTGAATCTATTGTAAGTGGACATTGATTTATAGAATTATAAAACTAATAATTTAGTAATTATATTTTCTGACAGAATTCTTTATATATTTCTGCTTTGAGTGGGTTTATAGTCACAATCAAATCTACTGAATTCTGCCCATAAACCATCAATTCTGCTCCCACTGTGGATCTGTAGCAAATATACATGTAGGCCCATTAGCAGCTGTCAACTATGGGACATTTTTGGAAAGTTAATGTAGACAAATTATTAGCTGAAGTCTCCCTGCCACTTCAGAGGTAGGGCGGCTTAGCCTGAACTTCCATTTCAGACCCTTTGGACAGCCACAGTCCTCTTAGGCCACTTGTATGAATTCCCCCAGGACTTATATTCTTCAGTAAACACTTGATCTAAGCCTCTGGTACTTCTGGTTTGCTTCAGGTTATGGATTATCTCACCTTCCCTAACAGGTGCTCTGGTTACTTTCTCTATTGACTCAGACCTGGAATTCATCCCTATTGCATGATATACCTAGAGTAAAAAAACAAACAAAACTCCCACTCAAGCCATTTGCCTGCTTAAGTTTAGGATGAAGATGTGTGTCTGCATGAGTTTGGGGCCATAACATTCTCACAATGTAACCAACTTTAAAATTGGATATTTCTGTCTTAAAAGTTCTTCAGCCACCCTACAAGTGGAGATTTTTCACTGGCCATCTTATCTCATGAAGCACTTCTGCTCAAAGTGATTTGGTACCTTCTTTATTCTTTGTCATGTTCATGTTTTTCTCCTTTATTCATTTTTCCTGGATTGCACTGAGCAACCTCAACTTATTCTTAATTTTTGCAGGGAAATTCGTGTCTTTTCAACTTCTAATCTCAAAATGTTGCATATCCAAACTTAAAGAGCCTGACAGAAGAATGATGCCTCTTATTTATTAATTCTTTTTTTTTTTTTTTGATACGAGTCTCGCTTTGTTGCCCAGGCTAGAGTGAGTGCTGTGGCATCAGCCTAGCTCACAGCAACCTCAAACTCCTGGGCTCAAGTGATCCTTCTGCCACAGCCTCCCGAGTAGCTGGGACTACAGGCATGCGCCACCATGCCCGGCTAATTTTTCTATATATTTTTAGTTGTCCAGCTAATTTCTTTCTATTTTTTTAGTAGAGACGGGGTCTTGCTCTTGGCTCAGGCTAGTCTCGAACTCCTCAGCTCAAACAATCCACCTGCCTCGGCTTCCTAAAGTGCTAGGATTATAGGCGTGAGCCACCATGCCCGGCCTCTTATTTATTAATTCTTAGAGTAATATCACAAATAGCAGTATTTTCTCTCCATTACTCTAGTTTTTTAAATAAAATAATTCTGATTTTTTCTCATAAAATATTGGCAAAACTGAATACCTATATCTATCAATTAGAAGATCACTAAATGCAACTTTTCTTCTTTTACTTCCTCCGTCTCCTCTTCTTTTCCTTTTCTTTGTCTTCTTCATTTTTATTTTTCTTATACAAATAACTTTATGAAGATATTTATTTTTTAATTTCTTTTAATATATTCTGAAATTCAGGGTTTTAAAGTATAATATAGATAAAATCATGTGGATTTCTTAAAAATGTAACTACTTGGTCAGTAACTGTTACTAGTTAGTGTATCACATGATACTGAATATTAGATATGGTATAATTTTATTTTATATGCATTTTATTGTTCTAATGGATAAGATGGTTTAAAATGTGCTATAGTCAGGATATACAAATTCCAGATTCAGAGTCAAATTTGAGAGTTAGGAGCAGAAATGTGAAATTACTTTAGCAGTAGTAAAGATAACTAAGGTTAGGTAGGATAGAGTGTATGGTCATTAGGCCTCTGAATTTCCTCAGAATTCCATTATTTTGTAACATATCATGCAGAGCATTGTATTTATTCACCAACAACTTGCACCATATGAATTTTAATTTCTTCAATTACCAATACAACAAACAACCAGTACTAGCCTTCTAAAAATGTGAGACACAATAAAAAATTTAGGGAAGTTCAAGTGTTTCAGTATGGCTAGAATGTAGAGTTGGAATAGGAATATGGTAAGAGTCAAGACTGAAGATATGGGCAGAACTCAGATGAGAAAGAGTCCAGGTCATGGGGTGGGGAGGCACTTATTAACTTTGTTAAGGAAATGTACTCTATTCTGTAGACAGTGAGGAGGCATACAAAAATTCAAGTTGAAAATGATAATATGGTCATTTTTGTGTTTTAAATTTGTGGGCAATAGTATGACACCGTGTTTCTCAAACACAATATTTGGAGGTGTCCTTTATTAATAATGCTACTCATTTATTTTATGATTTGCTTTATTGGAGAGGAAACATCAGATTCCCTGGCCTGGAACTGCACAAAACTCATGGCTTATCTTTTCACTGCTTGGTCCTTTGAAGGTGACCACTACTGAGATACTATTAGCAGTTATAGCCATAAATAAATTACTTTAATACTTTACCTACAATTTTTTTTTACAGTTTCATTTAAAACCTGGTGTATACTTGTGATCATTCCCCATTATATTTCCCAGAAAAAAAAAGCAAATTGAAAATGACTAATGCAAAAACTGTGAAAGAGACAAATAGGAATACTAGTTGGAGATGGACTCAGTTATCTCCATATGAATTAAGGCAGTATTTTTTTAGGTGAGAAGAGCAGATGCATAGGACAATGTTAAGTGGTATAGTTAATAGAACATGCGCATCAATAGGAAGTGGAAAATGAGGGAGAGGGAGGAGTTAGACAGTTACAGCCTTTTTTGTGTGTGACTGATTGTATACTTATATTTGGAGAGATTCAAGTGGAGAATTAGATTTTGGTAGAAGACTGGTTAGAGAAGGGTGAGCAGAAGTTAGTGTAAATGCTCTGGTTCTTGGTGATTTGTGTCTTCAGAATGCTCTTCCACTTGCTTGAAGCTTATGTTGATTTTTCACTGAAAGAGGCATTTTCATCTTTATAAATTAGCAAAGATAAAATGATATCTATGGTAACATGAAAATTAATTTCAACAATATAAGAATAACCTCTAACCTGTGTTGCTCAGTGACAGCTGAAAAGGCTTTGGTCTATGCATTCATCTTACCACCATTATATTTGTTAAGAAATGAGAAATTACATCTAGCTTTAAAGAATTAGACGAGGAAACCTAGGATTAATTGATTAACTGATGTACTCAAGATCACATTTAGAGGTGGTGAGGAGAGCATTTGATCTAAATCTGCCAAAAACCCAGGCTCTTTTTTCTATGCAGCACTATCTTATAGCTTATAACATACTGTTTAAAAATGCCTTCATATATTCAGTTATCCATCAAGCAAGCATTAAACATTTAAATATATTGGGCACTAAGTTCTCAAACAAAGCTTTGTTTCTATCATTAAGGAACTCATAGTATATGGAGCATATAACAATATATGGGATACCTGACAAATTAGTGTAATAGATATATGTATATGTATGCATGTGTGTATAGGAGTGATAAATTCTGCCTGGAGATTTGTAAATAACTTCCCAGAAGAGATATTTAAGCTAACACTTAATGAAAGAGTGTTTACAAATTGCATGAAGTGTCTAGGGGAGATGACAAAGTACTTGCAAACACAAGGTGGCATTATCTTGCCTAGTTCTCTCTCTTTTTTCCCCCCTTATTTTCTTTCTCACTCATGCATTCTCTCTCTTCTCTCCTCTCTCTCAATCTCTCTCTTTCCCATTCCCCCTCTCTGTCTCCTTCCATCTTTCTCTCTCTCTTTCCCCTTCCCGCATCTCCTTCTCTCTCTTCTTCTTCTCTCCCCCTGACAAGCTTTATTCTTCAATTCCTCTTCTCTTTAGTTCCTTCCTCTAGACTTCTGAAAATCCATAAAACCTTTGTACACATTTCTGAAAAGATGTCACTTCTTTGGGCATGCAAGATGCAAGGGATTAGTGAGTAAATCAGGGGCTTATTTCCATTCCCCACTCTCCAGGCACACCCTGCACCACCTGATGAACTGGTTCTAGACTCTTTCTTGATCCAAGTGTCTTTCTCTCCTTTAATCTCTTGGTGTATCTTTCTTTTTTCTTTCCTTTCTCATTTTCCCCTTAATCTCTCGTTTCCTTTTTTATTTTTACCTCTGTTCTACTATTCATAATATGAAACTTAAGAATACATTTATAGATTTTCATTTACTAAAAATTTTCACTTACTAAATATAAATAAGAGTTCCATGCTTTCATTCCAAACACAAAAACCCCATAAGTAAATTTGTTTTTGTATGTGTTCCTAAAAAAATCTTTCAGTGATTTTTCAATAGAAAAATACTTTTCCCGATCTGTATGTACTGATGTTATAAGAATGGCTAGTTGTTGTCTGCCTGACAGAAAATGTGCTGCCATTTGCTATGATCCATGGAAAATCTGCAAGCAATTGTGTTGTATCAGTGGAAAGGCTTTTCTTCAGATTACTAGAGTCATCAAAGTGAAACTTGTCAACTAGGCTCTCAGATAACATTTTGTATGTTAAGGCAGCAATGAAACGCTTTGTTGCAAAAGTCAGAAATGATCTAGGCAGAACTTTTTAGGCAGTTTGGACACTAGAATGGTAACAACTGAAAAATCAGTTATATGAAAGCAAGAAATGACTCTCTGTATCTCAATAAGCATTCCGCAAAAGGGCAAATTGAATGATCAAATAATATATACTTTATCAATAACAAAATCTGCATGAAATTCTGAACATGGAATGGTAAAAAAGTTGGGAAGGAGGACTTCTGGGTTTTGGTCCAGCATATAAGAAGCTTGGAAGTTTCCACTCTGTCCTTATAATAAGTGAAAAGCTGAACAAACTGAGAAAACAAGAATTCTTTTTAGATTGGTAAGAGAAGTGAGCTCACAGGGCAAACTACTGCCCTCAAAATTGGAGAGACTGTCAGGTGAATACAGAGAATCTCAACTCACAGAAGGAAAAATCCATGAGCTGAAACCATGGGAACCTGTGCTGGGATAGGGAAACTAGAAATGTAATGAAGGAATTGCTGGAGGCTCAGTGTGGACAAGTCTGAGAGATATTAATAAAAACTCTAGGGGGACTCAGTCATAAGGAAGCCCCCACACTTTTGTGAGTTTTACCTTTTGGACTTCTATCAGTGAACATTAGAGAAAAATCCCCCTGTGCTTTTGGCAGATTGAGGAGAAAAGGAACCATTTCAAAACATGCCAGGGCTTTCTATTCTTCTTAACAAGGTCTGCCCTCAGGAAAGACTATTTGACCAGAGCTCAACCTGCTGGAGTTCTATCACAGCCTAACTGACTTGGTGAAAGTGAAATAGCCAACTCCAGCTCCTTGTAGCATTCCACGTGGGAGAAGAGAAATACCAAACTCTAGCCCACTCTAGCCATCCTGTCCCACCTAATGGGAATAAAAAAAACAGAAAAGCATATGTGAAGTTCACAGTCCAGAGGCACAGGCTCACTAAAAGACTGAGACCTAATCATAGGGCTATAGGATGCTTCCCCTCCCCCTACACCTGACCACCACATTGTTAAAGGTATGTTTACAGCAGCTCCTTTTAGGTCATTATATGAAATGTGTGATTTCAAATCAAAAGTGTAGTTTATTATATCTCAAACAAGAAACAGTACAATTATCAAAGTATGCGCCTAAACTATTGACACAGATTTGCCATCTTAACGGTAGTTTGTTTATACCAGCAGTGAAGAAGCCTGGAAAGTGAGTGGCGATGAAATAGCAAAAGGCGTTTTCCACAGTTTGTTGAGAATTGAAGATTTTTCCTTGCAAGAAGTGGTCCAAAGCCTGGAAAAAGTAATAGTCAGTTGGTGCAAGGTCTGGTGAATATGGTGGATGACAGAGAGTTTCCAAGTCCAGTCTCTGTAGTTTGAGCGGCATTGTTTGTGTGACATGTGATCGAGTGTTGTCTTGCAAGATGGTCGGCCTGTTTCTTGTGGACCAATCTCGGCTGCTTAATCACAAGCATTCTCATCATTTCATCCAATTGGTTGCAGTAGACATCCGCTGTAATAGATTGACCAGGTTTCATGAAGCTGTAGTGTATAATAGCAGTGCTGGACCACCAAAGAGACAACATTAGCTTTTTTGGATGAATATTCATATTGGGACTGTGTTTCAGCACTTTATCTTTATCCAACCATTGTCCCCAGTGCTTATGATTGTCAAAAAGAATCCAGTTTTCATCGTAATAACAATACAGTGTAGAAATGGTTCGCCTTTATGTCGTGATAGCAAAGAAAGGCAAGCTTCGAGAAAATTTCTCTTCTGACGCTTGTTTAATGCATGAGGTATCCCTCTATCCAGCTTCTTTACCTTGCCAATTTGTTTCAAATGGTCCAATATTGTTGAAACAGTAACATCAAACCTTGCTGCTAATTTATGTGTAAGCCGAGATGGATTTGCTTCTACTACAGCTTTCAGCTCATCATTATCCACCTTGGTCTCAGGTTGCCCACATGGATCATTTTCAAGATTAAAATCACTGGAATGGAACTTTTCAAGCCATAGGTGTACTGTGCGTTCATTAGCCACATCCCTCCCAAACACTTTGTTGATATTTTGAGCTGTCTGCAGTGATTGGTTCCACAATAGAACTCGTATTTGAAAATAACACGAATTTTTGACTTACCCATGGTGTCACAAAAATTGCTCTAAAAAAAAATTTGAAAGATAATCACAAGCCAGAATGTATGTTTGAAAGAATGAGGATGTACCTTCACAATAAAATATAACAAGAAGTGTCAAAATGAAATGTCAGAGATATCAACTGTCAAACTTAGTACTTACAGAAAAGGAAATCAGAGATTTCATTCTTAATAACCTAATACCTAATACATCATGTCCAGCTCTTGAGAAAAAAATTATAAGACATGTTAAAAGACAAGAAACACAGTCTGAGGAGACAAAGCAAGCATTGGAGTCAGACCCATGTGACATGAATGCTGGAATTATCAGACAGGAAATTTAAAACAACTGTGATTAATATGCAAGAACTCTAATGAATGAAATAGACATCATGATAGAATAAATGGGCAATATAATCAGAGAGATGGAGATTAATCAAAAAATTATGTAGTAGAAATAAAGAATCCCTTGGATAGGCTTACAAGTGGTTGGCTATGGCTGGGGAAAAAATCTTTGCGCTTGAGGCTATCTCAACATAAACCTCCAAAACTGAAAAGTAAACAGAAAAAATACTGGGGGGAAAAAACCAGAATAGAATATCTAAAAACTGTGGGATAACTACAAAATCTGTAACATATTCATAATGGGAAAGTAAACAGAAGAAATATTTGAAACAATAATGATTGAGAATTGCTCCAAATTAATGTCAGATGCCAAACCACGGATCCAAGAAACTCAGAGAACACCAAGCAGGATAAATGAAGGGAAGACAAACAAACAAAACAAAACAAAAACAACACCCGAACAAAACCCTATATACACCTGGGCATGTTATTTCAAACTAAAGAAAATCAAAAGTAAAGAAAAAATCCTGAAAGAAGCCAGATTAAAAAACACATTATCTACAGAGGAGCACAGATAAGAATTACATCTGACTACTCCTCAGAAACCATTGAACAAGAGAGTGTAGTGAAATATTTAAAGTGTTGAAAGAAAAAAAAAACCCTATCAACTTAGAATTCTGTGTCTGGTAGAATTATCTTTCAAAAAGGGAAGGAGAAATAAATACTTTCTCAGACAAGCAAAAATAGATGGAATTCATTGCCAGTAGACTTGCCTTGCAAGACATGTTAAAATAAAGTTCTTCAGAGAGAAGAAAAGTGATAAAGGTCAGAATTCCAATCGAGAAGAGGAAGGAAGAACATTGGAGAAGGAATATGGGAGAGTAAAATTAAAAAAAAATTATTTTTCTTATTAATTATTATATAACAGTTTTTCAAAATAATAGCAACAATGTATTTGGTTATATGTAAATATATATTTTTGATTATATATGTTTATACATAAGTTTATATATATGTGTATGTATAAGTGAAATGAATAACAGCAATAATACAGGGGATAGCAGGGAAGAATTAGGATTTTTTTTTTCATTATATGGTACTCACACTAATCATGAAGTGGTACAGTATTATTTGAAAGTGCACTTGGATACTCCTGGATAGAGCTGGAATGCATTCTACTAAGTGAAGTATCCCCAAAATGGAAAAACAAGCACCACATGTACTCACCATCAAATTGGTATTAACTGATCAACACATAAGTGTACATATAAGAATAACATCTATTGGATGTTGGCCAGGGGGGAGGGGGGAGGGGGAGGGGGAGGAGGGGACGGATATATGCATACACAAAGTGCAATGTGCATCATCCGAGAGATGGACATGCTTGAAACTCGGACTCAGGGGGGAGGGGGGTAAGGGCAACATACGTAACCTAAACATCTGTACCCCATAATATGCTGGAATTTAAAAAAAAAAGTGCACTTGGGTCAGTTATAAATGTTTATTGTAAAGTCTAGGACAGCACTAAAAATATGATAAAGGGATTAGTTGTCCAAGAAGACTTGACAACTCTTTTTCTTTTTTAAAAAAGCTTTTGTAGATTTGAGGGGTACAAGTGCAGTTTTCTTACATGGATGTAGTGCTTAGTTGTGAAGTCTGGGCTGATTTTGATGACAGCAGAGGGACACAAGCAGGGCAGGTTGAGTCTTGATAATGGGCTGAATGTATTATTTGGTGAATCTGGTTGGTGCCTGAACTGACTCTTTGGATTCCAGTTCCTTAATAAGCAAGAGAAACCAGGGCCAAACAACAGACAGTGGTGATCTGAGAGGG
>RJWJ010037895.1:0-15283 GCA_004363605.1 Indri indri
GAGTTTAGGAGTGAACAAAAGCAGAGAGCAGTTAGTCAACTCTAATATATACAACCCATATTGGAAAGCCAATCTGTTTATTAATAATAAGAAGAATGCTTCTTGGAACGGAGAATTTTTTTTTAAGCTCTGCCATTATATAATCGGAGTTTACATAAAGTTCCTGAACTGGTTTGTACTCACTTGTTGGCAAGATTGTTTATCATCCCTTTCACATGAAACATAAAATAAAATTTTGGCCACAAGGCCCATAAAAACTATCTTAAAACTTATCTTAAAAGTATCATAAAAACTATCTTATGCTTTTTTTTTTTTCCGGGAGTAGACATACTCGCTGTGATGTTCTGGATGAATCCACTTCAGATTTATCCTTTAGATTAAATTGTTCAGAGACAGGTCTCATATTTCTTATCAACTTAGCATCGCACGTAGGTTTAGGTGAGTTTGAAGCCATGCAGTGACAATGAACTGAGCACTTTAAGGCTTATGGATAATATTAAGGTGAACTCTAACATTTCAAATGGACACAGGAGATTTTACTTTTTATTATTATCTAATTTAATTATTATCTTTTTATTCCTTACATACCTAGTTTTCTCAGGTGTATGACTTGATAGCTGCAAGTTTTTACCAAAGGATAAAAGTATGGATAGGATAGGATAACTGTTTTTAAGAAAAAGAGATAATGCATTTACCCACTGCTAAATTAGATGCTTACAAGTCCTTATTTGAAAAAGGAAACCATTCAATATGTGACAGAAGCCTAAGAAGTGAGATTATTGGATAAGAGAACATGAACGTTCTTAGGGTTTTTCTAGAGAGGTAACAGAAGTGACACGTCCTAACGGATTGTAGAAAGACCTATGTTTTACTGCCGAGGGAGAAAATAAAATGCAACACATATATTCAATATCACATGTTCAATAACAAAGAAATCATACTTTAAACAGTATTCTCCCTAACATATTGTTTAAAAAAATTAGGTCTCAGAGGGATACAAAGAAACATAAGGACATGAGAAAATAGTGGATGTTGGGAAAGACAATGAATTTGCTGGAAAATACATTTTGATGTTGCTGGCACTACAAAGATGGAGCCTGAGGACCCTGAGCGGCAATGGCATTGTGCTGTGTAAGACGTGGGGTGGGGTAGGCTGCAGCACAGGTAAGGAAGGAAGAGGTGAGAGAGACCTAGAGGGACAGAGAAGGAGACATAACAATGTGAGAGACATAGTGGAAGAGACACAGTGTGGGGAGAGAGAGAAAGGGGGAGGGGAGAGAGAGGGAGAGAGAGCGCGAGAGGAAGCACACAAGTGAGCCGGGGGATGAGAGCAGGCCTTGCATTCTGCACTGTGACATCTTCTTGTGACCACCCACTTTTTACTTATCTTTTTAATGAAAAATCGCAAAATTTGAAGGAAGTTTCTTGTAAAAAAAAATCAGGTAGTTAACTGGGCTTGGCATACAGGAAGTCTCCAAGTTTCACAGAGACCAGAGGTGAAAATATGGGTGTTCAGAAGCAAAGAGAGAGAGAGAGAGAGAGAGAGAAGTGGAGAACACAGAAAGCCTTTGCAAAGCCCTGGAATAATAATAAGGGACTTCATGTGGCAGCCAGCCCTGTATGGGGACTTTGGGCCCATTTTCACAGATCAATGCACGGCGGCATGGGGTCGGGGCCGACATTTGGACCACATTTACCATTTAGCAACATTGTATGTACAACTTTGTGGCCACATGTATGAATATATGTATGTGTGTCTATGTGTACATATGAAGGAATTATACATATGAAGAGATTACATCAAAATTGATAGTGGTTGTCTCTCTGCAGGATAATGTCATATGAAATTTTTTCATGTCTATATTCAACTATTTCTTTATTTTGCAAATTTTCTACAAGGGATATTTATTTTGGTATACATAATCGTAATTTTCCTAACAAAATCTGAAGTAACTCTCCCATCTATATCTTTCTAATAGTTGTTTAAAGATTTAATTGTTAGTCTTTAATTAAAATAGTAATTTTTACCAAATAACTAAAATTGCGAACATATTTTATTAATGTCTTTGCTACTATTATTTCTTGCATTCTGCTTTTTTCCTCAGCCTCCACTTTTCTTCATGCCTAAATATTTTTAAAGTATCTTTAGTGAGAATGTATTAATGGCCGAGTTTTTTAATTTCATTAATCTGAAAATATCTTTATTTTGCTTCTTGTTTTTTACATAATAGCCTAGGTGGGTATAGAATTCTAAGTTGTTAGGCAGGTGCCTGTCAAACTATAAAGACATTACTTCATTGTCTTCCGCTATTTATTATTACTGATGAGAAATATGTTGGTATACTCTTTTCTTCTTAGAAATCTGTCATTTCTGGTAGCAATTTATTTGTACTTCCTCATTTAAAAAAATTCGGATATATCACACCATATAGACAGGTGTGTTAAGCACTTATAAACTGTTTAAGGAATAATTATAAAGTAAACACCCAAATAACTACTTTCTGTGTCAAGACATAGAATATCACCAGCATCTTAGACACTTATAATGTGCCCCTTCCCAATTACAATCTCTTGTCTTTTCCCTAGAAGTAACCAATATCTTGACATTTATAATGGGCTTGTTATATTTATAATAGGCTTATAATAGGCTTGTTTCTTAAAGTAGAGGAGTATTAATTATCCTTTTATATGTTTATATCTAAACAATATAGTATAGCTTTACCTGTTTATGAAAATTTACTAAATGCCCTAAAACAGACCAAGACACTTTCCATCCCCAATAAGGAGAGAGAAATTTCCTCTCCTTTCCTTCAGTATTTTGATAGCTTTTTAAGATATCCTCTTTCCTTGCTGGTCTGAAGCTTCACTGCAGCGTGTCTACATTTTATTTTTATTTATCCTTCTCATTATACAAAGTGGAATTTCAATCTGAAACTCAAGTCTTATGTTAATCTGGAAAATCGTTACCCATTATATTTTCAAATATAATTTCTTGGAAAGCTCCCCCATCCTTTTATTATTAATTAAACTCCTTTAAGATATATGTTGGTGTCTCAAAATCTGTTCTCCATGCCTCTTAATTACTTGTTCATATTTTTAAAAAGAAAATCTGTCTCTCTCTGCAGCCCTACATAATTTCTTTCCACAGTTGTTCAACTTACTAGTTTCATGCCTGTGTTCAGTCTATAGTTTACATATTTTTAAATAAATATTTCAGGGACTATATTTTTATTTGTAAGATTTCTAGTTGTTTCTCTTTCATTTTCTACTTGTTTTGTTTCTGTATTCTTCTTTTCTATTAATAGTTGCTACACATTTATCTCCTTCATGATACACGTTACAGAATTTTTTCAGGTGGTTTTATTAATTTAGTATCATCTACAGAAAATTTGTGTTTTGGTTATTGACCCTTTTGTGGTCTTCCTTAGCATGAGTTTTCTACATGTGTTTGGATTTTTGCTTTGCAGGGGACATTTCCCCTTTGCTCTCTTCCCTTAAACTTTCTCTCTCCTTGTGTTATCCACCCTTACCCTGTCTCTTCCAGAGACTCCCAGCTCCCAACCCAGAACCTAGTCTTATACTGGTGATTTGAAGACAAAACAAACCTATTAATAGTTACTGAGGCCACTTTGGCTCAAATCTGGTTTTGATGTTCCTTCCCCAGGGGCGCAGCCTCATGGCAGCCGTACATTCTGGTCACTTCCGGCGGAAGCTTTTTCAGCTTCCTTTTTCAAATGAGTGCGGACAAGGGGATGCCCCTCTTCCTCCATCAGTCCCTAGTTTCAGTCATAACTTTGTCTTTTACCTATCACTTCCAAGTGTTTGGCTCCATAGAGAAACTTACTTCGGAAGGTAATCTATCACTTCTATAGATTAAAACTACTAATGATAATATGATTTTGTTTTAAACATACAGTTATGTGTGGGATGCATTGACCAATGCTACTGAAAGATAATTTTAGATAATCTAAGTACAGACATCCAGACAGGTGATCTCAGGATCGGGAGAACAATTTCAGAGCTGGAAGTGTCCACAATATCATGTTTGCAATCTCTTGGCAACTGAGGCTGAGATTCACAGAGGCTGTGAGCTGCCTCCCCAACATTTAGATCCACGCACGCAGGAATGAGGGGTGGAGCAGGATTTCATTCTTTCACTAAGGCCACGTCTGTGACAAGTCTTCTTGAAGATGACCACTTCTTCTCCTTGGCATGCTGTCCAAGGGCCAAGGACCTTGCCTGCCTTAGGGAAGGCAAAGACAGAGGAATCAAACTGTCCCTCACCCGCACCACACAAACTGCAAGGCTAAAAAAGAGAGGCCAATCGCTACATGTGCTATTTAGTCCTGGACGAGACACTGTCGCAGACGAGCCTTCATTCTGGTTTTTGCTCTTTGTAACTGCGAAAGTTTGCACGTCCCTTCTGTGGGCTTCTGAACTGGTCTTCCTTCTCCCACAGTAGAAAGTTATCAGCATTCTGTGTATGGGCAGGCTCTTCCCATCTAAAAACCGATTTCAGGACCCAAGTGAGAACCCTCTTCAAATAACAAAGTCAAATTAACTTACAGTGCACACATTGAGAGCATTGTAACTGGAAAAAAAACATATAAAGATCTTGCTAAAACTACTGATTTCCATGATTTGCTTCATTAAGGATGATGTCACCGGCAGGAATACCAGAACTTTAGAAAAAATATTAATTAATAAATTTAGATTTCCTTCCACCCCATAACTAAATGCAATGATATTAAAATCTTACTGTTTTCTAGTTTTCATGTATCTTTCATAATTTAATTTTCAATAAGACTGTGGGAATGTTATTATAATGGCTACTGTGTCTCTACCCAGGTCTCTTTGGCAGGACCTGTTACTTATCCAATATCTGCTGGGGAATATTAACTCTAGCTGCTCACAGCTCCCTTCCTCATGAGAAATCGTCCTCAGCCTCAGAGAACAGCCACACCTAGGATCTTGCCTCCTTCCAGGATGTAGTGAGAGGCCACCTCCTAGGAGCATTCATACTATTGATCTGGCCAATGCATTCTTTTTCCTCTCTATCAGAAAAGAGTTTGAGAAGAAGCTCTAACCTGGGACTGACTGGCCAAAGCATACTTTTATAATCTCTCCTGTTACCTCTTCTACCGGCCCCCAAGGGCCCTGGACTGTCTGGCCTTTTCACAGAATATTGCATTGGTCCACCCTGTTGATGAGATATTGCTAACTGATCAAAGTGAACAAAAAATGACAACTACATTAGAGAGCTTGGTGAGAATGCACTTTGGAGGATGGACGGTAAACCCCGTGCAGACTCTAGGACCTACCACATCAGTAATGTTATGCATTTGGTGGTCGGGTGTGCTGGGACATCCTCTCCAGAGTAAAGAAAACATTGCGTCTGGCACTTGCCATCACTGAGAAAGAAACACAGTGCCTGTTAGATCTTTTGAGGTTGTAGCCAGCATATTTCCAGTGGCAATACTGCTCTTCGCCATGGTGACGATACAGGGGACTCGCTAGAGCCTGTATCAAAATTCCATGTGTTTTCTAAACCCCGTATACCCCACTCTCATGGCAATGGGTGATAACTTTGTGTCCCATAGTATCAATGGCAGCTTGGACCATGTATCCAACCATCCTTGAAAGATCCAAATTTGTCCCTTTCCCCACCATACATTTACCTGAGTAAATGGTGGTAAGGACCTCTTGGGTTGGGGGGACCAGGGAAATGACTACTGTGTGTTCTTGCCAGAGTATTGCAGAATCCTTCCTCCTCCATGAAACTGATCCTGGCTCTGAGAGCTGGCTCAGACCTGGAAACGAAGCTGGGATGCTATGTACTGAGGTAGCTTTGCTCAGCCTCTTGATCATTTATCTTTTAGTTTATTTGTTTTATAAAATAAGTATTATTCTGGCTGGCTGCCTATTTGACTTTTCCCCAGAAATGCTATGTTCTAGTATTTCCATAATACTCTGCAGGCCAAGCCTCTCAGGTACCACTCAGTCCTTGACACTTGTTACAGTAATTGTGCCTACTTGACTGGACTCTGTTAAGTGCAGCCACCTGGACTTCATAATTTCACATCATGTCCTGCCATTGCTATCAAGGAGGCCACTTGTGTGACAGCATCTCCCGCTCTCTTCCCTGGACTACAGAAGAGTACCACTCAGCCTCTCAGTGATATTTTTGCCCAATTCTCTGGGGCATTTATTATTGCTTTGGTAATTAGAATGCCCTCTTGGACCCTCCAGAATGCAGTTGGCAGGTGAGTTTTTGGTCTTCCTCTAGCAAGTTCATTCTTTGGCATTTCAACTTAAATTAGTGTGGGCCTTAGCTTTTTCCAAGCTTCTATTAATAGGAGCATCCTATCAGCGTGGACCTATGGTCCTTGCCAGGGTGTCAAATACAGTTTTCTATAGCTATAAATTCTCTATAAAGTTAGATAACTTTATGTTCTGTTCCTTGATTAAACACTCTCAGGTTCCAGTCTCATACATGTGCTCCTTGCTCTTGCCAACTAAACCCTTAGTTCCTTCTACATATAGGCCCTTTCCTCCCTTGGTATTAATAGAGCCAGCACTTTCCAGGAAGGGCTATGCTGAGACTTGACCCTGGTTATTTGACTGATGGGGGTTGCAAAGGGTGACAGGGGTAGGTTCTGAAGAGGTGCTGCCGTTCAAGGCAAAGGTCTCTGCACGGACGTCAAGCAAGTCTCCATCAGGGAGGAGTGAGTCACTCCCACAGTCCCAGAGTATGTGAGGCATCTGCAGAGTCAAGATTTTCAACTGCATGAACTCAGCTGTGCCAACCCAAGTGTCATGGGCTTCCTTCGTCCCAATCACCACTCTGGCCTTGGTGTACCAGACTTGCCAAGGCTAACCATTTCTGGAATTCTACTACCCCTATAATTAAGTCTTTTCCCTGATCCTCAGCTTTTCCTGCCCTCCAGCATTGAGGATGTCTCTATATGCTGCAAAGGAGATCTCTGCCTTTCACCCTTCATATTAAATTGATGATGAACCATGCTTTCATTGTCTTTCCCCGAAGCATCAATGGCTCCCAGCAATAGGCATCTCATTCTAAAGCTCTTATAATTGTAATTACAATTTCCCAGGTACTTTCTGAAATGCCTGAGACACACACCTGCCTGGGCATTAGCTTCCACTGGTATTCCATCACAGTACACCACCAGCAATAATACTTAATATACGATATATTAATATATTAATACTTAATACATAATACATAATAAATATATAATATTCACAGTGCTACAGCAGTCTGGGGCTCTCAGTACTCCACTAACCTCACTAGTGGTGGGTTCCTCCTTTCCAGCCTGCCTGTTAGTGGCCCAGCTCCTCCAAAATCTCATTTTAGAGCCTGCTTCCTGGGACACACCTGGCACCAACTATCTTAAGTCAGGTTACCCAGGAAACAGATTCCGAGGCAGAGATTTGCCTAGAGGAGGTTTGCTAAGAAGTAGGAATGAAGAAAGCGTAATTGGGCAGAGGGAGAGGTTGAGCTATTAGAAATTGTGACAGAGACCTTTGCTGATTCGAGGCACCTCTGCAGCTCAGATGCCCTTCAGAATTGACTAAAATCACCATAAAGGACTGGGTCTTTATACCCCCACACTAACTATTAATAGGCATTGGATTCGAGGCTACCCCATCCAAGAGGGGGTACACTTTGGGTGAGACAAGCTCCCTTTGGCAAAGGGTTATTTCCAGAAAGGAAGTCAGCTTTGAGAGATCAGAGACACACACTTCTGGCAGCTGCGGGATAATTGCTTCTGTCCTAAAAAGGCAATCTAGGCTGTATACCCACGGCATCTACTACAGTGACCTGGGGTTAGGTGCCTCAGGGATAAGGACCTGAGTCATCCCACTAAGCAATCTACCTAGACCAGCCAAACATGTGGTGACTCTAGAGTGGGCAGAGGATGCAGGGACTGGTAAATATCAGTGGGACATCAGGATTAACTGTGGCAGGAGTGGTGATAGCATGGGCCGCAGACCCATCTCCTGTAAGTTTCCCCAGGAATGAGGCCAATGAGAATATTCCTTCATAGAGAAACTTACTATATGATGCAAGTTGATCTGGTCCACACAAGGAGTGGACTATAGATGATTTTGCCTGGATTTCCCTTTGCAGCCAAACCACCTATTCCCAGAACCAAGGACATGGCGGCGCCCCTCCACCAGGGGATCTTCTTTGCCCCCGATTGTGCCTCTTCCAAGGGTGTGTCACTCAGGCAATAACCAGCTGAGGTGGGTCTCTTGCCTTGACTTGGGACAACAGAGATCACTTTCCCTGGTTTGGCATGTGTTTAAAGAGCCAACCTAAGTCAAGAGTTCTCCATAGAATTAGCTAAACCCTAGTTGCAACCACAAACCAGGTAGCTTCTCTCTCTGCCCAGTAATGCTCTTTTTACCTCCTGAAAGGTGTATAGTCCAAGAGTTTCTTCCCAATAAACCTTTGGCATTCAACTTGTGCATCTCACAGATTGTTGCCCAGGAATCCAATCTAAAAGAGTTATTATGACCATTCTCATTTATATGGAAGTGTGGTTTGCCAAGGTCCCAGGAGGTATTACAGTTGGCAGAGCTGGGCCACTTATCCAAATTTTCTGACATCAAATCAATTCATATTCTACTCTACCATAATTCTAGTATGTGTCACAACACCAACAGCAACAACAGAGGCATATCTGGACAGACGGAGCAATATGCCTTCAGATTACTTGGCAGAATACTCAAGAAACCTTTCTTCAATGGCACTATTTATTACAAATCCATGCATGGATTCATCATCTTCCTTTCTATCTACCAGTATTCCATGTAGGTTTAAGATCCAGTTCAAATCCTCCAAGAAGCCTTTCTCTGTTTCTGGTAATGTTCTTCTCTGATATTTAACGCAAGCAATACTGAATATGCCATGAAGTCCTCAGTAGTAAGAGAACCTATCAAGGTTCAGTCTTTAATGGATTACTGGGATAAGTATTATCTCATACACTACTCCAGAAGTAGGATGGTATTGGGTAGTTAGGAGGAAGGGTTTGAGTCAGACTAATCTGGGTTTAAATTTGGGCTCCATCATCTGTTCACTATGAGCTCTAACAACTTGAGAAAGCAAATTAAGTTCTTTGTGGCTCGGTTACCTCAGACCATCAAATGAAGATAATAATGGCCAAAACCCAATGATTGATCTTACTGTCATAAATGGTGGGATAACAAGCCACTGATGTGCCTCCTGACGTATCACACTGTGATGTATTAATATACACTACTATCTATGAATAACTTTTGCCAAAAATATTTAACCTGCATCTAATTAAGCCTTTATGACTAACTTCCACTTAAGACATAGGATGTGGAGAAAAATGTTAAACACCATGACAAGGAAACAATTAGACAAATCCAGAAGTGGTTACATTCTATAAAGTAACTGGCCCAGTCTCTCTTTTTTAATTCTTTTTAAACAAACTTTTAGAATAGTTTTTTATTTAGAGAAAAATTCCAAAGACAATAGATAATTCTCATATATTCCTCATTCAGTTTCTCTTATTATTAGTATCTTCTATTAGTATTTGTTATAATTAATAAACCAGTAATAATATGTTATGTCTACTGAAGTACCTACTGTATTTAGACTTCCTTAGTTTTTACCTAATGTACTTTTGGTGTTCCCAGGTTCTATCAGGACACCACATTACCTTTAGTCGTTGTATTTGCTAGATTCATCTTGGCTGTGGACAGTTTCACAGACTTCCTTGATGACCTAGGCAGTTTTAAGGAGTATCAGTTGGGTATTTTGTACAATGTCAGTTTATTAGAACTTATTTTATGTTTTTCTAATGATTAGATTGGAGTTATGGGTTTCAGGGAGGAGGACCACTGAGGTAAAGTGCCATTTTCATCACATTATGTCAAGATCGTATACTACCAACATGAACTTATTACTGCTGATGTTGACCTTGAACACCTGGATAAAGTAGGATTTGTCAGATTCCTTCATTGCAAAGTTGTTCTTTTGCCCTCTTTCCATACTGTACTCTTTGGCGAAACGTCACTATACACAGACGATGCTGAAAGAGCAAGGAGCTATTCCACCTCCTTGAGAGCAGGGTATCTACATGAATTATTTGGAATTCTTCTGCATGGGAGGTTTGTCTTCTCTATCACATTTATTTGTCCATTTAATAATTTACATCAGTATGTATTCATGAATATTTAATCTATATTTTGTGTTATAATCCAATACTACTTTATTTGGTTATTCAAATTGTTCCAGCTGTGGTCATTGAGAGCTCTTTTATTTGATCTCTATGTCCCTTTGGCATATACCCACCAACATGAGATTTTTTTCTTTTAGCATTTCTTTCATTTCTGGCATTACAAGATGCTCCAGGCTTATCTTGTATATTTCCTGCCCTGATGTCAGAATCAACCATTTCTCAAGGATCCTTGGGGAATCACATTAGAAATCAAATCTGGGCAGTAGGTGTGCTCGTTGCCACTGGGGTGTCATTGCTCAGTGGACACAGCAAGGAACATATGTGTGCATCTTAATCTGTGTACATACACCTATCTATATTTCTTTCTATAATCATCTGCATCTATATTAAGTTAAACACGAGCTCAAACTGATGTCTCCAACTCTAATCCATTGCTACATGGATCATTCTAGCTTCCTCCCCTGCTTGTCTGTAATCACCCGCTCTAATACTGAGAAACCTGGTTCCAGGCATGCACTGCCCCTTTTCTTAATTGTGACATTCCAGTGTTATTATAGAATTGCTAACCCATACTCTCATGTGACACAACTTTATCCACCGGATTGCACTGCTTGTACGTATTTCCTTTTATCTTTAGTCTTACAGACTCAATCCACTTCCAAAATTACTTGGGTCATCACCTTTCACCCCACTCCCTTCAATGAGGATTGCTTCAAACGTTTGTGATACAGTTAGATTTCCTTTTTGTTACAGTCTGCATTCCATCCTGGGATCCCCTGATCTCCTAAGTGATTTTTTAAATTTGCCTACATTAAGGTTAACTCTTAGTGCTGACAGCTTCTATGGGTTTTGACAAATGCATAGCGTCACATGTCTTCCTTACAGTGTCACAGAATAATTTCACTGCCCTAAGCATTCTCTGGTGCTTCATCTATTCAAGGCTTTCCCTGTCCTCCTGAATCACTGGCAACCAGAGACGTTTTAATTGTTTCTATAGTTTTGCCTTTTCTAGAATGTAATATAATTGGATTCATGTATAATAGTGTTTGGTCTTTTAAGAATGGCTTCTTTGTCTTTACAACATCCATTTAAGATTCATCCATGTCTTTTTGGCTGGATAGTTCATTTCTGTTTACTACTGAATAATATTCCATTGTGTGACTGTTCCATAGTTTATTTAGCCATTCGCCCCTTGAAGGACACCTTGGTTGCTTCCATTTTTTGGTGATTGTGAATAAGCTATTAAAAGTATCCATGTGTGGACAGCTGGGTAAATACCTAGAAGTGCAATCACCCAATAATATAGGAAGATTATATTTAAATCAATAAACTGATTTAAATCAGACAACTGTCTTGCCCAGTGGCTGTGCCATTTTGCATTCCCATGATCGATGAATAAGAGATCCTATTGCCCTTCCTCCTTGCCAGCATTTAGTGTAGTTAGTGTTTGGGGTTTAGCCATTCCAATAGGTATGTAGTAGTATCTCATTGTTGCTTTAATTTGCAATTCCCCAATGACAAATAATATCCTTGAGCTTCTTTCCATGTGCTTATTTGCCATCTATATATATGCTTTGTTGAGGTGTTCAGATTTTTTTCCCATTTTATTAGGATTATTTGTAAGAAAACAAATTATGATTTCTTTGTGTATTTTGAATACAAGTCCATTATTAAACATGTATTTTGCAAATATTTTCTCACAGTTTGTGGCTTATATTTTTGTGCTTTTAAAATATCTGCTCTAGTACAGAGTTTTTAACTTTAATAAATTTCTATTTATCCATCTTATAAATTTTTATCCATAAATTGTGCATTTTGTGTTTTATCTAAAAACTCATCACCAAACCCAAGGTCGCCTAGATCTTCTCCTGCATTGTCTTTAGGAAGTCTTATAGTTTTGCATTTTAAATTTAGGCCTATTTTCCACTGTGAGTTAATATTGTGAAAGGTGCAATGTCTGTGATTGTTTATGTTCTTTTTTTTTTGCAACAGTTCTATTATGACTTATTGAAAAGTTTTTATTTGTTTGAGAAAGTCTTTATTTCTTCTTCACTTTTCAAGGGTAAATCTTCTAAATGTATAATTCTAAATTGGCTGGTTTTTTTTTTTTTTCCTAACCCACTAAATATTTCAGTCCACTCTCTTCTTGCTCACATATTTTCTGACAAGAAATTCACTGCAATCTTTATTACTGTTCCTTGACAAATACTGTGTTTTATTTTTTGGCCTCTTTCAAGATTTTATTCCATTATTTTTTCTCTGTGTCTAAATACCATATGCGCAGGTATAGACTTTTTGGCATTTATCCTGCTTGGTGTTCTCTGAGATCCTTTGATCTGTGATTTGTTGTCTGTCACTAATTTTGGAAAATTCTCCATTATTATTTCAAATATTTCTTCTGTTCCATTCTTGCTTTCTTCTTCTCATATTTTAATAATGTGTAGTTTATACCTTTGATTTTGTCCTGCAGCTCTCAGATGTTCTTGTTGCTGATTTTCATTCCTTTCCCCTTTGAATTTCAGTTTGGTAAGTTTCTATTGACACAAACTCACTCATCCTTTCCTTGGATGCGTCTAGTCTACCCAAGAGCCCATCAAAGGCTTTCTTCATTTCTCTTACAGAGTGTTCGATTTCTAGCATTTCCTTATGATTTTGTTTAGAGTTTTCATTTCTCCACTTATATTACCTATGTGTTTATAGATGTTGTCTGTTCTTTTCCATTAAAACCCTAATGTATTAACCACAGGTACTTTAAAGTCCCTGCTTGACAATATCATAACGTGTGTCATACCTGAGTCTGGTTCTGGAGCTTGCTTTGTCTCTTCAGGTTATGTTTTTACTTTTCATTTAACATCCCCTGTAATGTTTGGTTGAAAGCCAGCCATGATGTTTACGATAATAAGAACTCAAGTAAAGGGGCTTTTGTATTTTTTTTTAATGTTCATCCAGCATAGAGTTGGGCTGTTTTATGTTTACTGTAGGTGTAGGTCCCCGAGGCTTCAACTTCCTCTTGTTTTCTCTCCTCTGTTGTCTTGGAATTCTTATATAGAATCTTCATCTTGCAGCTCTTTCGGCTATAATCTGAAATCACACTGGACACCACAGTTGCAGTGGTAAAGTGTGGATGAGAGAAAGCATTCTATGCTCTTAGGACTAAACCCCAGTCTTTTCATGAGCCTGTGCCCCTGAGCTCTGACTTCTCCAAGTGTTTCTGCCCCCAGCTTTCTGCCCACCTTAACTGAGACAGGAAGGCTAGAGGGAGTAGGGCAAATGCCCCTTTCCAGGTGGGATAAGTCTCAGGTAGCGTTTTCTCCTAGAGAGCAGGCCTTGGGGAGGGTAGCCACAATGATTACTTCTCTGCTTCTTCTGCAAGAGCCAGGAGAAGATCTTTCTCAGTTCTTCAACAGGAGAACGTGGCCGAGCTCTTGGAGGCAAAACCTGCTAACATGTGGGGGTTCCCCTAAGACTGTGGCCTCCGGGAGTTTCCCACTCTCGTGCTAGTTTACACTCAGCCTCCACTGATTTGTCAAAATTAGCATTTAAGTGTTCCTGCCACTTGATACTACTGCTCTGGGTGAACAGATCTCGGCTGGGACTCTTTGGATTTGCTTATGTCTCCAAATTCAGGGGTGGCAACTTTTCCTGAGACCTCAACTCTCTGATAGCTCCAAAAAAAAGTCATTGATTATCAGTTTGTTCAGTTTTGTTCTTGTTGTAAGGACAGGAGTTATGATTTTCAAACTCTTTACATGTCAGTCCCAAAGCTTTTTTTTTGTCTTTTAAAAAGTTAATGTCATAAAAAAAAAAAAAAAAAAAAGAGGCAGGACTGTTCTAGAGGAGAAGAGCATTAACATAAATGCTACCAAATGAAATTTGTGTTACTTTGCTTGTTTCTAGTTTGGACAATATGTATTTCTTTTTAAATATCACATGTTTTGGGTACAATTGAGAACATTTTAACATAAACTTTGTTTTTGATGATATTAGAAAAATCTTGCTGTATTTTGGTGTATTAATTATTATTTTAAGAAACTGCTTAATTTTAGAGATGTACACTGAAGAATTTAGAATAAAATGTCATGATATCTATTAATTTACTTTAAAAAACTTAGAAAACATGAGGTAAATGTGACAAAATAATGTTAATTAAATTATTAAATCTGGGTAACAGATATATGGATGTTCATTATACTACACTATCTAATTTTCTAGGTATTCAAACCTTTCATAATAAAATTTAAAGATAAATTTAAAAAATCCTGCCTTGTCATGTTAATGAGTATTAAAAAGTGCATATAAGATAACGTAAATAAAGTACAATCCATGACACATAGCAGGAATTTTTTTTCATTTAAGTGGATTTAGAGGGTACAAATGATTTTTTGTTTAAATGGATGAACCGCATAATAGGGAAGTCTATGCTTTTAATTTACCTGTCACCTGAGTAGTGTACATTGTACCCAATAGGTAATTTTTCATCCTGCACCCACGTCTCACCCTTCCCCTTCTGGGTCTCCAATGTGCATTAAACCACTCTGAATGATCATGTATTAATATATCCATTGCTTAGTTCCCACTTATAAGTGTGATCTTGCAGTATTTGGTTTTATGTTCCTGGGTTACTTCACTTAGAATAATGGCCTTCACGAAGTGGGAATTTTCTATTCCACAATAAGAATTGTGTACTCATTTAGAATAAATAACGTGGTCCTCTGAAATTAGTTTCACTTCACCTAACACTCATCATTTTAGAATAATGGAGGGTAAATCAATGTTGCTTGTCAAACAAACACTATTAGCATGAATGCAGCATATGTTAATGCTATTGCAGCTTGATGATGAATGATCGGTAAGTGAGGTAGACACCTATAATACCAGCCCAGCTGTGAGTTTCCTGGCTTTTGGTGGGCATCGATTCAGTGATTGATGCTTATTGAAGGATTGGCAGGTCAGCACATTTCTTGATTTTCTGTACTTCAGAGAAAGTTTCAGTCCATGAAGATATGCATCAGGAGGTTCACACGCATTTACTATGTAAATAGTCTGTA
>RJWJ010037896.1:0-15270 GCA_004363605.1 Indri indri
AGCCTGTCCCCCTTTCTCTGATTTAATCCCCTCCCCCATTCCCCAGTGTGCCTTGTCCATGAACAAGCATTCATTCTGATGTTCTTCCCCTCCTTCAGAACCACGGAACTAGCTTTTGTGAAAAGAGAGATGCTATAGGTTTAATCGTGTTCTCCCCCAGAGAGATATGTTGGAGTCCTAAATCCCAGGACCTCAGAATGTGAGCCTATTGGACACAGGATCTTTGCAGAGGTGAGCAAGTTAACATGAGGTCCTTGGGATGGGCCCTAATCCAATATGACTGATGTCCTCATAAAAAGGGGTGCAAGGGGGAAATTTTGGGCACAGAGACTCACGTAGAAGAAAGATGATGTGAAGACACAGGGAGAAGAAAGCCATCGATAAGCCAAGAGAGAGGCCCGGAACAGCTCCTTTCCTCACGGCTCTCAGAAGAAATCAACTCTGTAGATACCCTGATTTTGGACATTTAGCCTCCAGAACTGAGACAATAAATTTCTGTTGTTTAAGCCACCCAATTTATGGTACCTTGTTAAGACAGCCTTAGTGAGCTAATTCAGTTGATCCTTGACTCCCTGTGCAGCGAAAAATCTGAGTATAACTTTCAACTCCCCCAAAATTTAACTACTGATAGCCTACTGTTGACCAGAAACCTTAACCAATAACATGAGCAATCGATTAACACATATTTTGTATGTGATATTTATTATGTGCTGCATTCTTACAATAAAGTAAGATAGAGAAAAGGAAATGGTATTAAGAAAATCATAAGGAAGAGAAAATATATTTACTCTCCATTAAGTGGAAGTGGATCATCAAAAAGATCTTCATCGCATGGTCTTCACATTGAGTAGGCTGAGGAGGAGGAGGAGGAAGACGAGGTCTTGTTGTCCCAGGAGTGGCAGAGGCGGGGGAGGTAGAAGGGGAGGTAGGAGAGGCAGGCACATTCCATGTAACTTTTACTGAAAAAAATTCACGTATAAGTGGACCTGCACAGGTCAAACCCAAGTTGTATTGTATAGGAGGCATTGCCTTCTTTTTCCCCTCTGATTGTCCTCCGAATTCTAGCAGTTGGCTCTCCTGGCAGTACTGGGTGGTCTTGGTACTGAATAGTAAAACCTCCCTCTAGAAGCTTTGAGAGTTGGGAGTAGGAGTAGAGATTGATGCCTTTCATACATTTTGAACAAAATAATTTAGAAAGGGCTAGAAGGAGAAGTTCCCTTCCATTTGAAGGAAGACATATGGTTCCAGGTCTCTCCAAGAAGAAGAAAATAATTTATTGCTGTCCTGGCTCTGAATGCATTTCCACTTACTCCAGGTTCTGCCTTGATCAGATCAGGCCTTTCCCATTTCTAAACCAGGCTGGCAGGTCCACAGGCCCCAGTCCTCTGCTTGCCCCCATGTCTGAAGCAATGCTTCCCCAGCTTTCTGAAGTTCACAGAAGGGATATTGTGACAGCGTGACACACATCAGCCTACCTTTCATAACAGGTGCTCAAACTTTTCTCAAAGTCAGGAAGTTCTTCCAGTCAGCCACACTGTAAGTCCAAAAGTTTTGTCCAAAGAGCACATCCATCATCCCTGGAGCTCACAACTGGGCCTCTTAATAGGAGACTTGGGCTGGGCATCCTTCAAATATGGACTTTGGAAATTCTCTCCCTGGGGATGGCTGCCAGATGTTGGGTGCCCTTAGAGGTCATGACTGTGCAGCCACATCTGGTCATCCAAGGTGGCATTTGTTCTTCGGGAGCCCAGCTCCCTCCACTGTGACCCGGGCTTAAGCTGCTTCTCTGCACAGCACTTCTGTGGCTTTAGAGCCTTCCAAACCTTCCTGCCGAGTCTTGCTGGAGAAGAAGGTAATGCTGAAACCACTTAATAGAGTCTCTGGAGCTTAATTAAAGGAGGAGAAGATGGAAACTCAGAAAAATTTGGCATAGGATGACATGTTAGCAATCATTCGCCCTCCCCCCAGTGAGATTTTACTGATGCTGAACTTGAACTAAGGTTCCAAGATGTCAAGTGATTAGCCCAGGGTCACAGCGTGGTTAGAGGCAGAGTTGGGAACAGACCCAGATGTGCCTCCCAAGTTAGGCCTCCTTCCTTATGGAAGAAACAGGATAGATGCTTTAGCTTCAGACATCCTGGACCAGAAATCTGAGTTTTAACAGGAATCCTCTGTCATTCTGACGCAGGGGAGCCAGAAATCCTGCCCTGAGAATCACTTCTTTACAACTTTCCACCTCCGTTGGGGCAGTTTTCTGCCAGTGTGGTTGAAAGCTTTGGAATTCCCACTCTGTCGGTTACTAGATAATTGAGTTTAGTCAAATCAAATCGCTTTATTGCTCTAAACCTGATTTCACATCTGTCAAATCTGAATATCAGTTTCTATATTCTAGGGGTGTTGTGGAGGATTAAAAAACCATGTTTCCAGTAGTAAACATTACCTCTGACCAGTTGGTAGCCACAGAGAATAAGGTGTAAAGTTTTCTTCCTTGGGGTAGGCATGGTCTAAGGAAGCAGTTTGTGGAAGAAGACCAAAGAGTTCTTTAAAGAAATTGAAGGCGAAATATTAGACAATAGGATATGCAGAGAAAAAGGTGTGATTTTGATCAAGACATTGCACAGGAGGTCTTGGGACCTGGAGGGTTGAGACCCAAACCTGACCCAAGAGACTATAGTGCTGAGCAAATGACACACACAGTGAGGCCCTTTGTGAATTAGCGAATGCTCCAGAAGTAAGAGTATGATATTTTCACACCAATATGGCAGCTGCCTTGTCCACTAGATATTTCTTTCAGGACCAGAACAAAGTGATCAGTTAAAAATCGAATGGGTAAAAATAGCAACTTAAAATAGAAACATAATTAGATCTATTCTTCAGGTGGTCAAGAAAAGTATTCAATTAGTACTTTTTTTTTTTTTTTTAATTTACCTGTTGGAAGTCATGTTGCTGCCTTACCCCGAGATTAAGGCCTTGGCACTCCTATTCTATTTTTCAGTAGCAGCCTCACAACCTCTAATCTCGTCTGTTTTTCCTAATTGCTTACCATATCAAGTTCAAACAGTGGAGACCTGAAGGGAAAGTCTGTGTGCAGTTCAAAACCCCAAAACAAACAAACAGAAAAAACAAAGAAATGGAACACTCCACCAGTATTTCCTGCATTAACACTGACAGAAGGCTGATGAAAGTTTAATAAAGTGCATCTGGTTTAATAAAGTGCATCTGGTTTACGCTTGGTGCACACAAGCCCGGCTTTCATGAGTTCTGCAGGCTGTGCCTTCGCTCGCCTCGTTGCCCTCACCTCCTAGCCTGTTATTTATGAACTCTTTCATCCTGCTGAACTGGTCTGCTTGTTTCCTCAATCCACCGTGCGCCTTCCAACAACTGCCGCTGTTCAAATCACCAAATTGCCAGCCCACCACGAGTCTCCTCTGCAGTGCTGCCCTTTGCCTGTGCTTCTCCCTTCTTTAAGGGCACAAAGCTTCCTCCAGAAAGCCATCAGGTGCCTCTCCCCTTTTCGGAGGGTCTCTGCCTGCATCTCTGTGTGCCCTTGGCTCAGGCTGCCTTGCAGCGCAAGTTGTCTATTTGGACAGTTGCTCTAGAGGCTTTAAGATCCTTAAGAATGCATCTTTTCACCTCTGTATCCCAGGGTCTAGCACAGGTTCTGTGAAACTGAAGCACAATCATTATTTATTATTCTTGATAGAGACTCTGAAAGTCTAGTCTCCTTTGATGAGAAAGAGTAAACAGGGATGGGTCCTAACTTCTACGGAGCAACCTCACGTGAGACAGGCATGTGCTGGGTGGAATGGTCAGGTGTATGGGCTTTGGAATGAGACTGTAAGCCCTTTCCTTGCTTTCAAACATGTGTAGGCATAATTAAAAACATTAATTACCTCCCTTATAATAAAGTTTCTTATTTCCTGACTTAGCGTTCAAGCTGTCACATTCACTGACCTATGAACCAAAAATGTCTTTTCATATAGGCAATGGAAACAGACATAGAGCTGAATATTGAACCCATTTAAATGTTTTTGATTTTGGAATAGCAGAGGTTTTGCTGAAAAGCTATTCCTTCACAGGCAGTAAACTCATCTCTCTAATTTGAAAGTGGCTTTTTCCGCCCGCCATTGTGACCACGGTCACATTTAAATCATTTCATCAAATGAAAGAGTTTCTTTATGAGACAAGTTCCAAGCACTCTAGCCATGCTCTGGTGAATTTTTCAAGGGAGGCCTCATTTCCCAGGTAGTTGGGGCTCTTGCGCATACATTTAGGCATTCAGAAATATATGCTGATGGCATAAACTTATAAAGAGTGCCTCCACAATCCGAATGCAACTTGTATTACAAAAAATTTAAAATATCTTTTTAATCTTGAGACATTAGAGATCTAAATTAAATTGAGGAAGCACACAATTCTTGAGTTTTATTGCCAGCCTTTATTTGATAATGTTGCTGAATATATCTTATTTTAAAAGAGCACTGTGAGATGCCAGAGAGATGAAAGTGAGACAAGGAATCATGCCGTCATGGAAAAAGAAAAGGCAGCTACATACTTCTCACCCCTGCCCAGTGGTGACAGGTAGACGCCTGGGGAGGGATTCTGCCTGCTGCTGGTCGGCTGGCAGGAGGTGCTGCCGAGAGACTCCTGGCTGGCGCTCATCCTCTGTAAGCGGCAGATCAGTCTAATCTAGACTGAGACATGAGGACGAAGTCAACTGCTAACTAGGGCATCATGAAACATAATGAAAGTATGCGACCCAGCAGCTTCCCAACACGCACGAGTCCCCGATCGCCACATTCCCCAATTGATTTGCCGGGTGAGGACGAATGGAGATCAGTAAAGCTGTGTTGGGGCGGCTGCTGTTGCTGGGCCGGACTCATTCTCTACCTGGAGCCTAATTCTGATACACCCCCTGAGCAGTGAGCAGGATTAAAATTCATGCTTTAGCAAATGACAAATCACTGAAAATGGATCATGAGAGTGGATCATGAATATTTTGCCTCTGGAATACCAAAATGCCTTATATAGAATACCCCGGTCCCAAGAGGTTTCTGGGACAGAATACTCTCCCAGACAAACTCTTGAGTGTCCTGTCCCAGAAACCTATTGGGAGGGCTAATTGATGAACACTTATGTACACATATGGAAGTAACATTCATCGGATGTCAGGCAGGTGGGATGGGGGTGGAGGGGTTGGGTAAATTCACACCTAACGGGTGTGGTGCACACTGTCTGGGGGATGGGCAGGCATGTAGCTCTGACTCGGGCAATATATATAACCAAAGTGTTTTTACCCCCATAATATTTTGAAATTAAAAAATTAATTAAAAAAAAAGTTTGTTCTGGTAGCCTAGAAGGCATGGGGTCTTGTGTTGGCTCCAGGATTGACACAATAAGGAACACCTTGGGCAATCGGTGAGCTATATTTGTGCCTCACTTTCTCCATGTATGCAGTCAGTGCTTTAGACTTTGGAGAAAGCAATGCATTTGGCAAAATGACACTGCCCTTGAACTACTTCTACTAGTGGTTGAAGTTCTTGGTGCTGGCCCTTCTTGGTCTACCCTTTCTAAGGGTGTGGCCTTCAGTTGTTCAAACCTGGTGCAATTCACTCCTATTCAGAGAACCATCCCCAAAGGTTCTGCAACCAAGGCTCGATGAGAAATCAAGCAGTCTATGCCCTAGAGAAGGTTTTTTTTTTTTTTTTTTTTTTTTTTTAATACATTTGAGGAAGAAACAATTCTGGTCTGTTTTCCTCTGTTCCTCCCACCTAGCCAAGGCGTTTTTGCTCTATGCTCCTTTCAGGCAATTGGAAAACAGCTGAAAAAACGCTATGGCAGCTCTGTGGAGACAAGGCATTGCATAAAAGCCATCCTGAACTCAGGCCCGAAGAGCGTTTTCAAAGCCAGCGATCCTCGGCAGGAGCTGGCAAGATAAGTGTTGTTGGAAAATTTCTGTGTTTAGTTCTAAGTCTTCCTCTCTTACTTTCTTCCCTTAAGGAAAGGAATGCAACAGGAGAGAGCAAATTTGTTTATTTTCCTGACATTCCTTCATCTGTAGAGCATTAGGAGCCTGTTTGTTATGGTCCTGGGTTGCTACTGGACCAGAAGGGAGGAAACTGGAGGTATAGGCAGAATGATTTCTTGGTTTAAAAAGACAACAGGGCAACCAAACGAAATTCACAGACCAAGCCTCCAGCTGGTGCCTATTGGATGAGACTTTGTAAACAATAGCCCAAAGTGCCAGGCTCAGAATGTGTCTGGGCTTCCCTTCTTGTTCTGAAGTGCAGGTACAACCAAACAAAAGAAATCAGCATTCTGCGCTGTGCATCTCCCTTGACAGTCACTCAATACATTTCTGACTGACCTAGGAGAGCTCAGGAGCTCTGATTTCCCCTAATTCTTGCGGCCTTTGTCTACACTGCAGCTGGGCTTAGTGACGGAACTAGTGAGCATAAACATTGTAGCCCCAAACTTAGAGCCATAGGTTAGATCTACAACCTCAGCCAGGGGAATTGAGATTGCTACCAGATTCGTGAAGTTATATGTATGAATTTGCCATGCTGAACTCTCATATTTTCTTATAGGATGGAAATTCATTATGGATGAAAAACTTGTCCCTATAGAAAATATGGCTATATTCTCTCTCCCCTCAAGTGTGTGCATCCTAACTGGGGTACCCAGTCTCTTAGCATCCACTCTGGGTCAGACAGGGAATGGTTTCTATCCTAGTTGTCACACCTGGGACAGTGACACTTGTCAAGTCTTAATTGGTTTGGTGCTGAGGTCCTGTCAATGGAGATTTGGGCAGTGGCTAGAGTCCCTGTCATCTTTGCCACTCTTTGAAAAATGACTTCTAGTGGCAACAGATGTGTTGGTTGATGGATTGGGCACAGATTGTTTTTAGGCTTTTAGAGTGACAATTATCCTTTAAGGTCATTTTATCCAACTTCTTCACCTCCCCATGCAGAAGTGCTCTAAGATCCCTAAAAGAAAGTTTGTTATCCATGTTTTAGTTGAAAACCCCCAGACTGTTAGCCTTTTAGACATGTACTAGAGCCTTTCCCTTCCCTCTGGGCAGATTGGAGACTCCCTCTGGGATATTGTTTCCTCTGAGTTTGTGGAATCATACCATCAGAATTTGGCCTCATCTGTGTCCCTTCTTCCTAAGACTTGGATAATTGACAGCTTGGCTGTCAATTAAAGTAAATTTAAATTGTGATTGGGAGGCAAGATTCACAAGGCTGCCATATTTGGCTTAACACATTTTCCTTCTTAGTAAAGAGAGAAGACAATATTAAGAAAGAGCTAGGAGTTATTAGCCAGATTTTCCCCTTCCATTGTGAAAATAAGTTATCTTTGCTGTGAGAATTCTCCTTGAGACCCAGGGCAAATCTGGGCCTTCCAGGCATGGGGAATGTGAGGCCCTAAGGCCACATGTGGCCTTCTAGGTCCTTAAGTGCAGCCTTTTGACTGATCCAAATTTTACAGAACTAATCCTTTTATTAAAAGGGGTGCAGCAGAGAAAGATGAAGCTTTTCTTGCCTCCTTTGGTGCTTAAAAAAGAACAATCTTGAAATCAGAAGGCCACAGGTTCCCCACAGCAAAATGGCAACATGTGGACGTGGTGATACAGTTTAAGGGAGACCTGGGTTCTTGCCATGAGGCTGTCCCTTATTAGCTGTGTAATAGCAAGTCACAATCTCACGGAAGCTCTGTTTCCTCCTCTGTCAAGTGTGGATAATAATACTTGCCCTGGTCACCTCATGGGGTTGTTCTGAATACCCTGAAAGATACAGTAAACTTTGTCTTACATGGGGGTTCAAAAATCAGCATGTATGATAAAAACCAGCTAGAGTAAAATGATCCTTATGAATGGTAAGATTCTGTGTAGGAGACAACTATTCTGTCTCTTAATAAGTCCAACACACCGGCATTTTTCCATTGCTGGGACAGATCATTGTTTCTTCAGTTGAGTATAAGGTGAAGCACTTGGTTTGCATTTAAAGTCTGTGTTGTACAAAAAAAGGTCTGTTTTAAACAGTAGAATTTCACTTCAAATAAGGAGATTCCCTTAAAATGAGAGCCATATGAACCATGGGACCAGCTGGAAGAGAAGCACAGATCCATCACCTGTCCTGGACTTTTGGGATGAAATGGCAGGTGGAACCCCCTGCAGTGTGTGCATTGTTTCTCTCTTTATTGTAAATACTGTAATTGCTTTTCTTTATTGCTCTGTATGTGTATACTTGAATTCTTGTAAGTTAAATGGCATGCATGTGACTACACTGCAGTAAAAGCTTTGAAGAGAAAATCAAAGGGCTGTGCAAATGAAAGAAGCTGTAAAGGAAAGAGCAGGAAAAAAAAGGGGCTGCCCAGAGTGGAGAGTCAGAACTGTCATGATACGCCCAAATATTGCTGTTAGAGGAAGAGCAAACCAGAACGCTGGGTGCTGAGGCTACATTTGCTGTCTAGTTCCTAAGACCAGGAGCTCAGCAGAAAAGGTGTTTTTGTTTTTTTTTTTTAAGCAACTTTGCACATGGATAACTGCATATATTTGAAGTGTACAGTTTGATGAGCTTTGAGAAATGTATATGCTCTGAAACCACCACAATCAATAGTTATAACCTGCATTTCCACCGCTCTCAAAAGACCCCTCATGCCCCTTTGTGAGCCAACTCTCCCTCCACCCTCATTTCCAGGCAACGACTGATCCACTTTTTGCTACTACATATTAGTTTGCACTTTCTGGAATTTTATGTAAATGGAATCCAACAGTCTGTATTTTATTTTGAGGGAGGGGTTTATCTTCTTTTACACCAATTAATGATTTTGAGATTCATCCATATTGTTGTTTATCTCAATAGTTTGTTCCATTTAATGCCGGTATTGTAGTGTTATTGTAGGTATATCACAATTTGTTTATCTGTTTACCTGTTGATTGTTTAGGTTGTTTCCAGTTTTTGGTTGTTACACATAAATCTGCTATGAACATTCATGTGCAAGTCTTTGTGTGGTTTTATTTGTTTGTTGTAGAATGGTAGGGTCATATGGTAGCTTCATGTTTAGCTTTTAAAGAATCTTTTGAACTGTTTTTCAAAAATTTTGTATCATTTGATATTTCTTCCAGTAGTGTATGAGAGTTCCAGTTGCTCTGCACCCTCGGCAACACTTGGTATGGTCAGGCTTTTTAATTTAAGCCCTTCTGATGGATGTGGAGTGGTGTCTCATTGTTGTTTTCGTTTACATTTCCCTGGTGACTGATGATGTGGAACATCTTTATACGTGTTTTTGGCCCTTCACAGATACTCTTTTATATTCTTTTTTGGTGTGTCTGTTCAATTTTTTGCCCATCAAAGAAAATAGGTTGCTTATCTTAATATTGAGCTGTAAGAGTGTTTTTTAATGTATTTTGGGTACAAGTCCTTTGTTGGAATATTTTGACCAGGCAGTGGCTTGCCTATATGTTGTCTTAATGGTATTATATTTTTCAAAGAATAAAAGTTTTTAATTGTGATAAAATAGCATTGGTCAAAAAACATTTAAAGAAATGGTCTATTATTTTCATTTTCTAAGAAAACTTTGCCCACTCTTTTATCTTACCTAAAGCTTTTCTCCTTTATCTTCTTTTAGAAGTTTTATAATCTTAGATGTTACATGGACGTCTATGATCTATTTTAAATCACTTTTTGCATATGGTGAGAGGTAAGGGTCAATATTCATTTTTCCACCTATGGCTGTCTCATTGATGTGTTGCCCTTTGTCAGAAAGACTATGCTCTTTTCATTGAATTGCCCTGGCACCTTTGTTGAACAATCCATTGACTATATTTGTGTGGATCTATTCTTGGCCTGTACTCTGTATGTGGCTTGTAGTTGTCATCTGTGGAAGAGATAGGCTATAGGAGACTCATGTTTCCATAATAGAACCAGGCTCCCCAAATGCATTTTTGATAGAAAGTTTCTATTTTCCATTATAAAATTAATAGATTGACTCCTAAATAAAATCAGGTAAAGAGCAAAAAAGCAGAAAGTGGAGGGAAACATTCACTTACTCCACTCTCTGAAGCAAGCTGCTCTTCACTTGGAAAGTGCAGGCTCTCCCATTTTTTCCTTCCTCTGTAAATATTTAAGGGACACAATCAGAGCCAGAATTGTCCAGTGGTGAAAAGTTCAATCTGGAGTTAGATTGCTTGAGTTCCAATCCCAGATCTTCCACTCACCAGCTTTGTTATCTTGGGCAAGTAACTTAATAGAACTTGGATTTGTTTCCCTCATCTATAAATAAAATCTATGACATATGCTTATTTGAGGGGGAGACAAGGGTTTGAGATAATCTATGTGAGCACTTTGTGTAGTTTTTAGAACAAAATGAATGCTGCAAAATTCTTGGCTAGCCTCGTCATTATCTTCATCGCTTCCTTCCAGTTCTAAACATTGTAATTTTCTTAGAATCAGGTAACTAGATTGAGGCAGGGTCTGCAAAGAACAAACCATACCTCACTATGAGTATAACTATTTTAACATGGTTATTGTCTTGCTATATGCATCTTTGCATATCCTTAACAGATGACGCTGACCCTGAAGAGAGCTAGTGTTCAGATATCAGCACTGTGTTCCACACCCAGGGAAGGTGTTGGGCCTCTGGGCAGCTGTTGGGCAGTGGGGCTAGCTGCCAGTTAGCAGGATGTGCACCCAACCCTAGCTGTGCAGTGTTGGGAAAGAGAATGCTGGCCTTCAAAGACCAGGTGGTCCCTGCAGAGCTGGTTTTGAATTTGCCCACACAGCTTACTCCCTGCCACAAATATGCCAGCACTTCAAAAGTAAACTAATTTAGTTCTTCCACACTGGGGTTTTTTTTTTTTTTTTGAGTCTTATTACAAATACAGTAAGCAATACAAGGATGATATGAGAATGTGGGTAGATTTTAATTATTATTTATTAAAAATTACCCACATTTTGCAGACATTAAAAACAAATTTACCTATAGGTTAGTCATGCCTGGATTCAACTTTTACTTTTTTCAAAGCACAGCAAGTGCCTGTATTCATTGCTAGATTTTTACATGTAGAAATTTGCAGTGTGAGGAAGGGCAGCAAAGGTGGATACAGCTGTGCAATCAACTCCATGGAACAGCTGGGTCCCAGATGTTTAGACTCTCCCAGCAGGAAGAAGTACAAGGTGAAATACCTGTTCATATCATCTTTGAATGCAAACTTTCCTGTTGACCTGAGCTTTTTTGAGATCTTGTCTTTTGTAGTGCAAGCCTGTTGAAGAGCCTAGGTAGACTGGGAAAGATGCGTATTAACATAAATCCTGTGGAGGTTTAATGGCCACCCTAAATTTTCTCCATTTGCACCGCTAGACCCAGCCCACTCTGCTCTGCTCTGCTCTGTGGAAGCTGACACAAAGGGCCTCATTAGTGGACACTGGGTTTGGCCATTGGAGGCACCAGCAAGAGATCAGAGGGAGGGAGGAGAAGGCGGTGGATGTCGATTCTCCCCTCTCCCACTCTGCTCCACTCCTCCCTTGAAGGGGTTGTGCCCTCTGGACCCTCTCAGCTGTGGCGCTCTCTCAGAGCTCTGGCGGCAGCTCCCCTCCCTAGCCCTCCAGGTCTGGGGGAGTCGGCACCTTTCTGCTGTGGCTACTTACAGAGTGCCTACCCACCCCCCATTGGTTCCCTCAATCACCCCTGCAGATGGCTCCTTCGTGGAGATCTCCTCAGTCAGAACACACCATCTGTTTCCTGCTGGGACCCTGACTGATACGAGGGCCAAAATAAGCTCCTCCACAGGAGGCGTTGAGAAGCAGAAAATAAAGAGAAGGGAGATAACATTATCCACTTACTGCAGCCTTCCATGGTCTAAACACCGTGTGAAGCATTTTGCATGTATTCAATAAATGTTTACACAGTGCTTTCTGTAGGCTAAACGCTGGTGGATAAAGCAGTCTTTGCTCTCAAAGGGATGACACAATTCAATCCTCCTAACAATGCTGTTATTGTTATCACGACTTCAGACATGGGGAGACTGAGTCTCAGAGAGGTTAAGTTACTTTCCCAAGGTCACCAGCAAGTAATGGCAGAGCTGGAATTTGAGCCCTGGCCGTCTGACTCTGCTGTAACGGCAGCTGCTCAAAGTGCCCTCTCAAGTCAGCAGCTGGATGAGGTCCCGGGAGTGGAGCCGTTTTGCTCAGGCGTGGTGATGAGAAAAGTGAAGGGAGAGCCTGGAGCTGTCACGAGAGAAGACCATGGGGCCGGACGTGCTTGGAGACTACTGCAGCACGGAGGAGGTGGTGGAAGGCCGTGCCTGATGGGCGCTGGTAGACAAAGGCAATGCCGGCCCCACAGGGTGAGGATGAGGGATTCAGATTCTTGCCCTTAGCCCTTCCCAGTTCTGCCAGGAGCCAGCTGCTAACAGCAGGCAGAGACACCTCTTTGGTTCAGGTCCAGGCATTTTCCTCTGTTATGGCGCAGGCATTTGTGTGCCACGAAGGGACCGTGTCCCTCACAGGCAGAAACCTTCCCTAGGAAGTCACTCTTTTCCGAAGTTTCCTGAAGGACATGCTAAGCCTCAAGAGGAAAAATAAACTTGCTGGCATATTGTCTGTGGAGTCAGGATCCAAACCTTGGGTGCCCCTGTGTTCTTCTGAGGATTCTTCATCAAATCCTGAGGAGAAGGACCTTGCAGTGGACCGACTTCCTCCAGGAACATTCCTGAGTAGCAGCAAGAACAGTGTGGACGCCCACAGCTGGCCCTGCCGGGGTCCCTCCGCATAGCCCCACTTGTGGGGCAGCCCAGGACTCACAGATGCTGGGGCCGTGGGCTGAAGCCCCTGACTGCTGCCAATTCCCCGTCTTGAGGCTGACCAAGATGGCGGGTAGGAAAAGCAGCAAGCCTTTCTCTTTCTCTTTCATTTTCAGAACAACCAGGCTGCATTGTTTCTGTGGTTTATTTATAAACTCCAATGGGCTCCTGACTAGCTCAAGTTTTCTTCTCTTCCTTTCCTCTCTCCCTTCTCCCCTTTCTTCTTCCCTGCTTCCCTTCCTTCCTTTATTCCCCCACTCCATATTTCCATTTGCTCTTTCCATCTCTCCTCCTTTCTTTCCTCATCTTCCTTGTCTCCTTCCTTTCCTTAAAGAGCCACCTCAGTTGGCTTCAGGCATCAGATGAGATGCTGGAATTCAAGGTTCGTAGGAATGTCCATAGGAACGTCTACCATCTTTCTATGGTACCCATGTGAGTGTCCCTGATGCCTCGTCCGTCATCAGGCAGATAAACAGACACCTCCTGGTACAGAAAGGGCTTGACCTTCAAAAGATTCAAATGAGGGCAATAATAGGCAATTTAAACAGGGGTATCAAACTAGCACCTTTTCTTTTTCTTTTGAGGGATTCTAAGAAATACCCTAATTTTATTCATGCCCATTTCTTATCTGTGTTGAGAAAGCAGGGTACTGTCAGGCCAACTACATCAGCAATTGAAGAACAGTAAAACATTTCACTTTTCATGGAGCTAAAATACAGGCTGATTTTGCACTCTTTTTTCCTCTTGGCTTTGGACAAAGCAGGGTAGAGAATAGGGGGACCCAGGTTAGGTATCAGGTTACCCAGCTCATTGCATGGGCTTCTTTCCTGTTCTATATAGTTCTGCTCACCTTGCAGGGAGCAAATCAGCTTTCTTTTAACTGTTCCACTCGATTCCCATGTATGACCAACAATGCAGGATTTTCCATGAACCAGATAATAACTGTTGATGGTAGAAGTGAGAGCCAGGAATTTTTATTTGTAGAGAAATCTCTAGGGAAGCTCTCTCCATCCCCGCCCTGCCCCAGTATCTATCCCATTCTGGCTGGCTCACCATCCATGTAATGTGGTCCAAGAAAGTGGGTGAGTCTGTCCCCCAAAGGCCTTATAACTTAAAGTGAGGGAAGGTCTAGCGCTGAGTGTCCATCTCCCACGCCGCCATCTGGTAGGGGCTATGTGGTGTTCCATGAATGAAGCACCTGCAGAGTGTCAAAGTGCCAGGACACCAACCCTGACATCACCTGGCACACACATACAGCCGGGCTCCCCGGGGTTGTGAGCTCATTCTCCAGGGCGGAAAGAGGTAGATTATTTGTGTGTTTTCTGTCCAAAGATGGCTGCTCCAAGCCTGACCTTGTGGAGGCTTCTTGGCTTAGGGGGAGGTGATGTCACTCAGCGCTTCCTGCAGCTGCTGTAGCGTGAGGAGTTGCCCTCCACCCCAAGGCCTCAGAGAGGAGCTGCAGTTGAGAGCCAGTGTGTGTGGGCTTCACGACCAAAGTGTCGCTCTGACTCGTGGTGGCAGCAGATAGGCAGCATTAAACACAGCACGTGAGTTAACAGAGGTGGCCTGGTTGGTAGAGAAGCCAGGTGACTCTGGAGCATGTCCACATCTCATTCCTGCACCCTCGGGGGTGTGGTCCACGTGAGGCCAGGCCTGAAGTCTCTTTCAAGTGTCCTACATAGACTACTGAGTTGTTCTTAAAAAAGGTCAAAAGCTCTGAATACAACCACTGGGTTAGTTTTGAAGTTTTGTTGTTGTCGTGTTTTAAATGATTTTCTTATAAGCAGTGACTAGTCAAGGATCTGATATTCTGGGGCAGTATTTGGCTGATGGATACACTAGTAAGTCCAGACTTCACTACTATGTAGTAGATCTGTATAACAAAATTGCACTTATATTCCTTAAATTTATAAAAAAATTTTTTTTTAATTCAGGATATTATGGGGGTACAAACATTTTGGTTACATGAAATGCATTCGCCTCACCCAAGCCAGGGCTACAAGCGTGTTCTTCTCTGATACAGTGTGCCCCATTTCCATTAGCTGTGGGTTTACCCCCCAACCCCCTCCACTCCCCACCCTCCCACCTGACCGGCACCCAGTATTACTACCACGTGAGCACCTTAGTGTTGATCAGTTAGTAGCAATTTGATGGCGAGTACATGTGGTGCATGTTTTTCCGTCCTTGTGATACCTCACTTCAAAGGATGGGCTCAATCTCTATCCAGGATAATGTAAGAGGTTTTTAAAAAGAGCACGGACCATAAAACCAGACAAATCTGGCTTTTGAATGATGGCTCTGCTTTGTGACAGCAACAATAATTTTTTTTTTTTTTTTTTTTTTTTTTTGAGACAGAGCCTCAACTGTGTTGCCCGGGGTTGAGTGCCGTGGCATCATCCTAGCTCACAGCAACCTCAAACTCCTGGGCTCAAGTGATCCTTCTGCCTCAGCCTCCCGAGTAGCTG
>RJWJ010037897.1:0-15225 GCA_004363605.1 Indri indri
TTTCTCCACCAAAATAGCTCCAAATCTTAATTTGCCACTGTGTCTTCCTGGTAAAAAGTAAATTCTAAAGGGTAATGCTATAAGTATCCTAACAGCATGTCTTTAGACTATTGATTATTTTTCTTTGCAACACCTCAGTATAAGATGGTATTGCCATTGAAATATCATTATCATTATTATCAATATCATATCATCATTAAGAACAAGACTAATAGCTATTACAGAGTGGTTGTTGACGATGTGGCAGTACTAAATGCTTTGCATTCATAAGCTCTAATCCTTATAACTCTCCTGCAAGATGGATATCACTGCTTCTATTGTGCAGAGTAGCAGACAGTAGAGAAGCAAAGATTCCTCCAACTTCTACCTCGCTAAGTTTCCCAGTGCCACTTCCAGTATATGAAACACAAGCTGTCTGTAAAGGCGTAACTGGAAATAAGAAAAGGAGGCCAGAAGGGCTTAAAGTAATGGAGAGATCTCAGAAAAGATCCATGGTTGGATTAATATTTAATATACTTTGAAAACTATTAAACTGCCAACAACTCCTCTCCCTTTGTAGCACCCTTGGTTGAGATACTCCAGTTGTTTCAGCATGCAATTTGAAATCCTGGTTTTTAGGCTACTGGTTTTCACTTTGGTTTTGTTTTGCAGTCATTGAGCAACTCTTTGTTTTAAGAAGTGAAGATTTTCCCTCTCCTGACCTCATTATACAACCATGCTGTCTTTTGCTGTAAATACATTTCTCTAAATGCCAGTTAACAGTCAATTATCCACAGGAAGATTATCCATGTCAGAACTGTCTCCTGCTAATTTTTAATCCCCAAATGAATTTCCCCTGCTGCCCAGGGTGGCCTTTTCTGCCAGCTATGAGTATCTGTTCAGAAAGTCAAGCTAATATTAACAATAATGTGCATAGGATCTAATTAAAAGACAAATCTGCTGCAAATATATATGTGAGATACCTCCTGAGGCCAAACAACAATGATTTGGGGATTATCTGTTGCTTTGAGTTTTCTGCACTACCATGACCTCCCATTGGCATGTAGAATTGAGAGCTGGCTGCCCGACATGTTTTCAATGACTGTTTTAGCAGTGAAGCTGTTGATTAGCAAAGGACTGTTGTCATAGCACATGTCAAACTTGGTAATTATCATATTTTCTTACAACAAATTCTACAGCTGCTGCTCTATGGTCATTTGTCCTGAAAACTTGAGAAATAATTGCTTTCGGTCAGGAGTTTACAAGAGCAAAAGTAACTGTTAGAGTCCAAATGATTAGATACTATGCATTTTCCAGATGATAATCAAATCATGACCTGAAGGCAATTTTAGGTCTTCTGAAGCCATACCCAGCTACTCTTTCGTGAATATATTACATAGCTAATGGAACCAGAACCTTCAATGCCAAATTTCTCCAACCCATCCACAAGAGAATATTCTGGTAAATAAATAGAAATTATCAGCACAGTGCCAGCCAACATTCCCCAGATTTGTACCCTTGTGTTTTCTATGAACAAAAAAAGTGAGCTGTTCTAGCTCAAGGAGAAATTCTTAAGTACTTGAGAGTATTAAGCACCTCAGTAGATCTATTGAGCAAAGCTGTGTCATGCAACAACGCCAGGTCTTCCTAACTGAAAGAGAGAGATTTTGGTCTTTAGGAAAGGAGCAACCACAAAGTGCCAAGTTTCATTTATATATTTTGTGCAATCTTTAGAATCCATATGAAGTTTGTATTCTGCTCCATGCTATTTTTGTTAAGTTAAAATTGCTTTTTCCTCCTAAAATTTTGAGTTAGGTCGATACCCAAAGGTGGCCTACGGCACTTGTCTCATAGTTGCCCATACCACCTGGTACACAACCTTATTTACCACCTACAGGTTGAAGGACCGAAAGTCATGAAACGGAGTTCCTTAAAAATCTCTTCTATTAACGCAGTTTCAGTATCAATGTGGGCAGCAGGAGAGACATCACCAAGCCCCAAGATGCACACAAATAGGGTGCCAGCATCGTGATTTCCCAGTTTCCTATTGTTCCTTTTACTGAAGACTGCTTAGGGACCACAAGTATCCAGGATGAATTTGCACCTGTTATGAAGGTTGTCCAGGGTCCTGGGACTCTTCTTATTTGTATTGTTTTTGTGGTAGAGTCCGGACATGGCTCACTTTCTCTTTCTTCATGTGGCCTATCTGCCAGCCAGGTCAGCCGCCATGAGACTGGAGCTCAACACATTCAGACCAGTAAGAGCAGGCGATTCCTTGCAGTAAATCCAGAATATCCACCCCTTCTCAGAGCCCTTACTACAGATGTTGCTTTTAGATCAAATATTTTTAGGTCGCCTTCTAAACTTTGCTGAATTTCTTGTATGTTTTAGTTGTTGTATAATACCAGTGTTGCTCATGTGCCTTCTTCTTATTATGCCCCTGTAGAAAACTCAGCTAGACCCACAGCCTGGCTGTCGTCTCCAGGCAAATGTCTCCCAGAGATCACATCCAGCCCAAACCCCTCACTGCTCTTCTGGAATCACATTTCCAAGCTGTCTCTTATGCCTCAAGAACAGCACGGCTCATCTTGCTCTTCTGCTTAAGTCAGCTCCTCCTCCTGACTTGTTCCTTCTCTAAGTAATCATCCTCTCATCTACTCAGGGTAAAGAAAACCAAGGTCTTGTCATGCCCAACTTTTTATCACCAGCAGCCAGCACCATGCCTGGCACATAGCAGGTGCTCGATAAATATTTGTTAGCTGAATGAACACACTTATATACACACACAGGGAGAAGCCAATGAGAAACATCTTAAAGACATCGGAGAAGGAGTTAAAGATATTTGGAAGTTTTAACTAACAACCAGCCCATGGGTTCAATTGAATCCCCACCACTCTCTAGTGAGCACCCCATATGCACCCAGCAGATGCTCAGATCTACAGGAAATTGTAGAAGTGGGCAAGGATTTCTTCCTTTAGAGATCTAGTTGGGGATAGAAAACTATACACTCAAAACAATCCTGATCAACACAAGCCGCAGTGCACCAAAGATCTAAATCTTGTGGTACAGATGCTGAACCCTCAGAGGTTATAGGTCTCCGACACCCCACTCGGGAACAGAAAGCTTTAATAGACAACAGGAGATGACTTTGTGGGTGGTGTAAAAATTCGAAGAATGGATAGAGGGCAAGACTGTGAAGAAGGGAGTAGGAAGGTATTCCAAAATGCAGACACAGGCCAGGGCGTGGAGGTGGCACGTGGGGGGAGAGGTTTACAGGACTGAAGAAACCAGCTAAACGAGTCCGTCTCAGCTCCGAGTCACCCTGCTGGCTGTATTACAGGATAAACCTACCTAGACCAGATGACTAGCCTGTTTGGAAGTCATTTGGGGAAATCTGATCATCTCTGTAACAAGTAGATAAATAATGACTGCTTTATCCACCCCTGCCCCCCCAAAAAAGGTAGCCTACTTGAACCCTTATCATAGTCCCTCCTTGTAAAATTCTAAAATCCTTCTGTAAAGAGAATATGTTAACTATAGGCACCTTGATTCCCTCCATTAATACCAGACATTATTAAGGCATTTTTGAGCTGTGCATCATGTCTCAGGCCAGCATGAAAATATTGCCAGAATGTGTCAAGTGACTTCATGGTGACCTGGCTGTTATAGAGCCAACAAGGAGTGATTTTACTCAAAAAACCAGTTCGATATCATTTGCAAACATGCAAAATACAATGAAGAAAGTTGATGTTGTTTCTATTGTCCCAGCAAATAAATAAAATAAGCCAAATTACTGATGTTCTTAATAAACTTGCAACAGGGTTTATTTTCTCTTGGAAGTGTAAAAAATGGAGTATAACTTAGATGGATCAGTGGAAAGTGGTTATGATATTATTGGTTCAATTGCATAGCTCTCTTGTGTGTATTTTTTCACATCACATTTGATTAAAGGACAACTTTGACATTAAACACAATTACTCTTCCAATCTCTCAGTTTGTTGTTTTGAAATGTTTTATATCCTCCCCAGCCACACCCTTTTTGTCTTAGCCATCATGACTTCCACTCAGTTGGTTCAGTCTCCAAACAAAGTCCAGCCGAGCTGGGCTCAATCAGTTTTACCGTGGTCCTCAACCCCTGGGCCGCAGCCCGGTACTGGTTGGTGGCCTGTTAGGAAACAGGCCATGCATCACGGCCTGAGCTCTGCACCTCACCACGCACCCACAGCACCCCACCCCCACCCTCCGGGCCATGGAAAAATCATCCTCCATGAAACCAGTCCCTTGTGCCAAAAAGGTTGGGGATCACTGATAGAACACATGTTTGGGTGCTGAGCTAGACCCAATGGCTTACACAAGAGAGAAGTTTTTCTCACTTCCGTGCTCAAGCACAAGCAGCCCAGGGTTAACTTGGCATCCTCACAGTGTTGAATACCCAGGCACCCTCTCTCATGAAGCTCTGCCATCCCCAGGTATCAATCATCAACTTCTCTTTCATAAGGACGTGGAGTGATTAGTGTCATTAGCTCTAAGTGTTTCCAGAAGGAGTGGAGCTCCAGCCTGAACTAATGTGATGGGTAGGGTGGCTGGTGAGACAGTTGTGCATGTTTAAGCACCATTTTTAAGCACAGGCCTTATTGCATTTTCATTTGTCTACCCCAAATCCAGCTTACAGCTGGTGGAGAGGGATGAGGGAGAGAAGGGAAGCCACATCCCTTCTTCCTGACGGGACTGATAAATGATGCACATCACTCCTGCTCGTAGCCACGTGGTCAAGCTATGAAGCCAGCTGCAAGGGAGGCTGGGCTATACAGGGTTTAGCTGGGTGGCCATGTTTCTGCTGAAAATCTTACCATCGTGAAAGTGGATGATCAAGAAAACAGCTTTCGAAGAAGACATGGAGAAACTGTTTTCCTAAATATCTAATCACGCACTTCTCTGTTCAAGATGGATTACAAATACACATACATTATCACAGGATAAAATAAATTAAAACTAAAAAGAAAACAAATGAGTCAAAAGTAAAACAGGATATTAAAAATACAATCGATATATTCAAAAGAATTACAGAACCATGACTTTTTCTCTGGAGTAAACTGGAGGCTGACACTCGGGGAGTCCCAGGGAAGTGAGAGTGTCTGGAGCACGCAGCGGAGGGCAAGGCAAGCGGTGACTAATGCACAGGGCCTCCTGGGAAGGGAATGGCTGATAGCCAGATGGTTCGGTCCGATCCTCAGATTATTCAGCAGTCTGAGATCGGGTTGTTTTCCTCTCTTGTTCCATAATTCCTTTGAGTCACCTGCAACTTGCTGTCCTCAATACTTGAGGAATGAAGGTGGAGGAGGGTCATCATTTTTAAGCAACAGGGAGAAACAATTGTTAGCGGGGCAGACATGAGTGGGGGACAAGCCTTGGCTCTGAGGGAGGGATGGCGTGCAACAGCCAGGTGAATGGAGCACTCTTAGAAAAGCCCAGAAAAATTTGGGAAAGAACATTTTTGAGTTATACAAGATGTAGGACTAGGATTTTGTTGTTGTGTGTAAAGAGTAACAGAAGATGGGCCTGGGGGGAAGTCATACTACATGAAACACAGTGAAAAAAATGTATATGCTTACTAGAATTGGACCACAAGTTTGGCCTCACCTCTTGGGTGGAGTTTCCAGTCTTTTTTTCTCTCTCTGTCTCATCTCACCCCATGCTCTGAGTATTGTACGCTCTGGTGTGAGTTGAAACTGACCTAAAGCCACCGACGCATCTCTTCTGTGGATTCCATGTGTGGTGGATGCTCAGTGTTTCACCTCAATCTCCCTTAGAAGGAGGTGGAGCCATCCCCCAGGAGCTCCCTTCTGTGCACAATTGCTCAGATGAGTGGGAACTGCCTCGCCTGGGCAGTTTGTCCTCCTCCTCAGCCAGTAATCAGGGCATGGCTGGCAAGGGGGTACAAAATACTGGACACTTTGCTTCAAGAGAGAACCTATTTTGTGGACAATTCATCCTCCAGATCTGCCCTTGGGACCAGGCTGAAGCTAATCTCCAGTGAGACCCCCTCGTTGCTTTGCTTTCTCCCTCTGGTCTTTCCTGTTGTGTCACAGCCCTCCTCCTGAGAACGCTGTCCCACTGCAACCACTTGCCCAAGAATCCCTCTTTCAAGTTCTGCTTCTAGGCAACCCACCTTCACACACCATGTAACACAACACACAGCAAGAAGAGAATGGATTCTGGGTAGGGTCTGTAGGGGACAAGGGAGGGGCAGGAGAGGCCATGAGGCTTGTAAGTGGCAGAGGATAAGGGAACTTATCCTCTGAGGCCAGGTAGAAATAAGGAGGTTGGCACACAGGGCTGCAAGGCAGAGGCAGCAGTGAGTGGAGAAGGAGGTTCATGAAGTCAGCAGCATCAGAGTCACCATGTCTGCAGAGCTATTTCCTCTGTGACCCAGGGCCTCCTCAGGGACACACCCTGCCCAGTGCCTGGTAGGTATTGTGTTCTTAGCTCCCGCAGAACCAGACATTTCAGTGACTATTCTTGCTTCAACTTGTCCACCCTTTCACAGTAAGAGGAGGTCTCCAGCTGATCCATTTGTTAATCCCCTGGATTAAGCTCACATAAAGAGCGAAAACACCACTAGGGGAGAATTCCTATAGCTTCCTGCTTGAAAACAAGATTTGCCTGCAGCTAATGGGCATGCCCAGCTCTGACAGCTACTATAAACCCTGAGTCGAGTTTGGAGAAAAAGAAAAAGAGAAGGGAAAAAGCCTGTGAGAGGGAGTGAGGAAGGGAAAGTCAGGTCCGAGACAGGAGGTCAGGGGTCTCCATTTCTCTCCTGTTGCAGCCCCTGGATGGCCGCCTCTGTGCTGAAGATGGAAGGAGAATATGTCTTGGTCTTGATCTTTCGGCACCACTGACAATCATATAATATTTTTAGCAAAGTGACTTGAGAAAGAGGGAACATCTTCTCGCCATTTCTTTACTACTTGGGTGATCATTCTCCATGCCTCTGAGATATTAAGAAAAAAAATGGGGAAAAATAATCACTTTTTTAAACTTGAGTTAAAATTCTAATCGAGTTTTCCTATACATTCATATATCTCTCCATGAACTTTTGAAAAGTGTCTCAAACTCAAGATGGAAAGGCTGAGAGAGTTTCCGCATGAAGCTCCTTACACTTTGGGGTGGGGAGTGTTGGGTGGGGGTGTGTTAGTAAATTTTGGAGGCTGCTGGGGAACAGTAGCATGCTCTTTTGCAAGTTCAGACCAAGTAAAATACTTTATGTGTTTAGTATTGATTCATGCACTTAACAACTATTTATCTATCACCTCCTATGAACCAGGCATCATACTGGGAGCTAGCAATCTGGAGATGTGTAGACACCGCTCCTATCCTCCAAAGGATCACAGTGGATAAGAGATATATAAGCAAGAGATTGCACCAAGGTCTGCTCGGAGTTCTATGGCTATGCTCAAATCTGTCCACCCAAGTTTCATGAGCTTTCCAGTAACATGGCTTGAATAATCTCGGAGCACAGGAGAGGATAAACTCTCCAGGTGTTTGTGACTGGCACACCTAGCAACATGGTTCATGGGAAATCCAACTCTGCACTGCTCTATGATGATCTGATTCGTCCTTCCCTGCAGTTCCTGCTCCCCAGGGAAGTGCCAGCACATTAGGGATTCATCAAGAAGAGGACACAGCAGGACCAGAGAGCCAATTCATCCGTCTTCTCCTTTATGTCCTCAAATATATTCATAATAACTTCTTTAAAGTTCTTGTCTGATTGTTCCAACATATGAGTCATCTTGTGGTCTCCTCCTATTGCATTTTTCCTCTTGATTACAGGTCATATTTTCCTTCTTTAAATGTTTAAGAATGTTAAATCATATGCTAGATATTGTGCTTTCACAATATGTTGTAGAATATCTAAATTACATCATCTTTCTTTAAGGGGTATTAAGTTTGTCCTGCCAGACAATTAAATTACTGGTAGATTCTTTTGATCCTCTTATATTTGACTTTATTCTTAATAGAATGGTATATTTTGGGTTTTTTACTTGGTCTTAAGGCAGAACACTTACTCTAGGGCATAGCTCCCATTCGTTTATAAAGTATGACCTTACCAGGTCATTCGAATATCCAAAATCTTTCTTTCTCCTATGGACCAGAACTCCAACATCTCTCTAAACTGCATGACCTCTCTTGTCCTGTTCAGTTTTCACCTCCTTGGCAGTCTATCCATGCCATGTCTCATGGAGTCTCAACTTTTATCTGCTCAGCTGATCTGTCAGCCAAGGAATTTTCCTAAGTTCACATGCAGACTTCAGGGATACCCCATTGCACAGCCCTTGCTTATCCAGTACCCTAACCAGGACATTTCAGCTACTTTAGGAGCCTGGAACTCTGATCTCTGCTTCTTCAGCTCAGCAAAACCATTATTCTATTTGGGTTCCACCCCCTGGTGCTGCAGGAGGTCCCCACACAGAAAAGTGTGGCTCACCTTTTGTGTTTCCCATACTCACAGATCACAGTCCTATGCCTGTCATTCAATGTCTGAAAATAATTGCCTCATGTATTTGTCCAAGTTTATAGTTGTTTTCAGCAAGAAGGTAAGTTTGGTACCTGTTACTCTCTAATGGTCAAAAGCAGGAGTCAACATACTTAAAAAAAAAAAAAAAAGTGTTATTTTCTGCATACCCGGAATGGAACTATACCACCCCATAGTTGAGGAGCTAGGGACAAGCCAACATCCTGGGAGAAGAAGGTAGAGAAGAAAGAAGAAAGGAACCTAGGTCTTTAATGAATTTACCAACCCTGGTACTTCTTACCGCCAAACTTTTTGTTACATGAAATTATAAGTGTTTGTATTGCTTCAGCCTCTTTCAGTTGGGTTTTCAGTTATTTGCAGCAACTGACACTTGCAGTAACTGATACAAGTCTTCATGTCTGAGACTCCTTTTCTCAAGGCTAAACAACTTTAGCCCCTTTAGGCATTTCTTAGAGGGTATCATGTGAACTAAAATCCTGTACAACTTATCTCAGTGATGATAGTATGCTATGAACTGAAGAATATGATTAACTCAAACCTCTTCCCTGAGATTGCGTGTGTGTTTGTGTGTGTGTGTGTGTGCGTGTGTGTGTGTGTGTGAGAGAGAGAGAGAGAGAGAGAGAGAGAGAGAGAGAGAGAGAGAGAGAGAGAGATTGTGTTCACTAATTATAGCAAATTCACTCAGACGATGGAATCACACAAACTTTTGCCTGAAAAGCTCCAAGCCAAGAGACCATTGCATTCAGGGTTCTCATCCTGGGATCCACTGACATCCCAGGATAGGCTTTGGGGTGAAATTGGATGCAACACATTTCAATGTGTGTTTTGCTAAGCAGGAGTTCCATAGCTTTTGGGTGTTTTTGTATGGTTCTATGACCCCACCCCCAATAGTTAAAAACCACAAATGTAGGCAAAACTTTTCATTTTCTGGACAAAGAAAGATTATCCAGACAGAGATAGTTGGACCTCCTCTTTGCTGATTTGGATACCCATTATTTCATTCTCTTTCCTGATACCTCTGGCTAGGACTTCCAGTACTATGTTGAATAGAAGTGGTGACAGTGGGCACACTTGTCTTTTTCCAGTTCTTAGGGGGAGCACTTTCAACTTTGCCCATTCAATGTGATGTTGGCTGTGGGTTTATCATGTATGGCTTTTATAATTTTGAGTTATGTTCCTTCTATGCCTAGTTTGTTGAGCGTTTTTATTGTGAAAGTGTGCTGGTTTTTATTGAACGCTTTTTCTGCATCTATTGAGATGATCATATGGTCTTTGTTTTTGCTTCTGTTTGTGTGGTGAATCACATTTATTGATTTGCATATGTTGAACCATCCTTGTATCCCTGGGATGAAGACCACTTGATCATAGTGAATTATCTTTTTGATGTGCTGTTGAATTCAGCTTGCCAGTATTTTGTTGAGGATTTGTGCATCTATGTTTGTAAGGGATATTGGTCTGTAGTTCTCTTTTTTTGTTGTGTCTTTTCTTCACTTTGGACCAAGGTGATACTGGCTTTGTAGTATCACAAATCCTCCCTAACAGTTAGGGAGGATTCCCCACTTCCCAGTGTTATGGAATAATTTCTGTAGGATAAGTACCAGTTCTTCCTTGAAGGTCTGGTAGAATTAAGCAAGGAATCCCTCTGGTCTGGGGCTTTTTCATTGTTTTGGGAGATTTTTTATTTCTGCTTCAATCTCGCTGCTTGTTATTGGTCTGTTCAGGATTTTTCTTTTTTCTTTATTCAGGCTTGGGAGGTTGTGTGTTTCCAGGAACTTATCATTTTCTGTAGGTTTTCTAGTTTGTGCGCATAGAGGTTTTTGTAGTATTCATGAATTATATTTTGATATCTGTGGTATCAGTTGTGCTGTCTTCTTTTTCAATTCTAATTGAGTTTATTTAGTCATTTCTCTTTTATAATATTTCTGGTTAATCTGGCTAGTAGTCCATTGGTTTTATTTATCTTTTCAAAGAACCAACTTTTTGTTTCATTGATTCTTTGTGGCTTTTTTATTATTATTTTTTTTAATTTTTATTTATTTATTTATTTATTTGGTTTCCATGTCATTCAGTTCTGCTCTGAGCTTTATTATTTCTTTTACTCTGATGGCTGAGTTTAGGTCATCTGTTCACACCCTAGCTACAAGGGAATATGGGATAAATATCTGAATTTTTTTTAGCTTCTATACTGGCAAATTCCATCAAAATTCATATTATAAGGAATTTCTCAAATATAGGAAATAGGTTCAAAGGTTGAAAAACCCTCCCAAAAAACTAACATGAATCTATACTCCACAGTGTTACATGAGGATTAAATAAGATGATATACAGTGTCTGGGAAATAATAAGGACTCAATTAATGCTCATTTTCATGGTCATACTATTATTGTAAGAGTCAAGTTACCTACTCTTGACAGTATACAAGTTGTCCATGACACCTGCAGCTAAGAAGAGTGAAGTAAGGATTTGAAGTGTTTTTATTTCAAAGAATGAGAAAATGTAGAAAAAAAATAAGGAAATGAGGAATAATGCCAGAAGAAATGAAGGTAGAGGAACTATCAGAGAGAAAGGAATAAGGAAATGAAAGGGTATTGCAGAATTACCGATTCCTGGGAAGGAATAGATTATCTGGGGAAAAGGCATAGACAAGAAATGAAGACCTAATGATGTGAGTTATGCTATTCAGAGCTCTGTTTCCTAGGTATGAGTCTCCCTATCCGAGGTGCCCATGCCAAAAGAACACAATAATTAAAGACAAATAAATGATCTTAGAAGGAACTGTTCTTAGGCTTTTTCGAATTAAACCCTTCTACCATGCATCTGTTTGGAGATAGTGGTGGTGAGTTTGTGTGTGTGTGTGAGCTTATTTCGCTTTGTTTTAAATTTACAGAGAAGAATTGAGATTTAACTTGTAATGGAATTTTGATTTTTTGTTTGGCAGTTCCCTTATGACACTTCATTCTTCTTCTTCTCCCACCCAAACCCATATCGACACACAAATTACAGGTGGGATTGGCTGCAAAAACTGTGCCTCCCAGAGCATTCCCATTGATCTCATTTGGGCTTAGCTGACTTCTAACACCTGGTGGACAATCTTAGTTAAAACATCAAAAAAATAATAAAAATTCTAGAACAATGTCCCCCAAGATTTATAAATATGAATGTAAATATGAGCACCCCTTTTGTGGTGCATAAATATTGCTTGTCTATTCATCACATCCTTTTTTGTCTGGGAATTGTCCCCTCCCTCTCTCCATGGGATTCTATAAATCAAGAGGCTCCACCTCTTCTCCCTTTACAGAGTGGAACATGTGATTTGCACTGACCAATCAGATTACCTTCTCCACCTTAATACGTGTGATTAGTTCAGAGATAGATACAAGAAGTAGGGCTGGCCAATCCAAACACTGCTTTGCAGTATAATATGGATATTGGGATACAGTTTCCCTTGAGTTCACCAGCATTTGGTACTATGTAATCATGTACCAAGGACCAGGACCCTCTCACTACCCCATGGAAAAAAATCTGCCTGAGAATGCAGCTGAGCTAAGGCAAATAGAGCTCAATATACCTCTGAGCAACCTGAGCCAATAATTTATCCTTTGGACTTCAGCTAGTTTGAGTTGGGTTTTTATTACTTGGCAATTGATAGAGTTCCATACTGTATTTTCCCTCTCCCCTTCCAAAGAAAGTTTCGCACCCCTAAGTGATATGAGTTGAAATTTTAGTATGCGCTTGAGAAAACACATAATGACAGGAATGACTGGAATCTCAGTAAAGCTTTTAAAATGTTATTTACTCTGACTCTAGAAAATGCTTGCACAACAAGAAGATTAATAGAAACCTAGCAATCTCCCCTAATTGGTTCCCCTCAGTCCATGGTTGAGAATCACTGTTTTCAAGTGCATGGACTTTCAGTACCATACTGAGAAAAAAGCATTTCTGAGTTTCATCGTATTTTAAACTCTTTGTCTATTTTTGAAAAAAGATACCATACAAAAGAGCCTTTGATAAGCTTCTGTATTCAAAGAACAGCATTTGGTCTAAAGAATCCAAAAACACAAGACCACTACCTGTGAGAACACAGGGTTCACCTGCGAGACAGAAACTCGCCTGGGAACTGCTTTGGGGTCACCGGAGGAAGTCATTAATATTCATGGGGAATTGGATGCTCAGCAGTGCAATGGCATGTAGCTCACACATGCAAGACAAAAACCATTCCTGAGGTTTGAATCCAGTGCCATTAGGGAGCCATTAGTAATATATTTGATATCGTATCAGAAAATTCCACCAAGATCCCTTTTTCTAATTAGAAACAACTCAGAAAAAAAATGGTGGAAACACCAACAATAAAAGCAACCATTTGCTAGGAAGACCAATGCAGCCCTTCAAAAAGCTGACTAGACAGTATGAAACCGCTGGGGTTGGAATGCATCCCCCAAAGTTCATGTATTGGAAACTTAATCCCCAATGCCATGATGTCGAGGGGGGAACCTTTAGGAGGTGATTATGTAGGTCATCAGGGATCTGCTCTCATGAATGGATTGATGTTGTTACAGTGGAGTGGGTTTGTTATCTCAGGAGTGTGTTGGTTATATCAATACAAGCAAGTTGGGCCCTGTCTTGCTTGCTCTGTCTCTCATGCATGCTCTCACTATATAACGCTTTCTGTCATGTTATGATGCAATGAGAAGGCCCTCACCAGATGCAGCCCCTCGGTCTTGGACTTCCCAGCCTCTAGAACTGTGAGCCAAATAAACTTCTATTGTTTATAAATGACCTAGTCTGTGGCATTCTGTCATAGCAGCACAAAATGGACTAAGACAGAAACTTGATAGCTGTTCAATTTCCTTCTTGACCTATTTTTAAAGTTACAACAATTTTCAAAGCTATTTATATAGCTGAAGATCTCTATAAAAATTTCTACACATTTTCAATTTAACAAAGAACAGACTGCTAGACCATTTGAGGGTCAGGAGAGACCGGGAGTGAGGTGAGGGAAGCCCATTATGCCCCACTTCAATTTAGCTGTGAGAAAAGGGAGTTTGCTGCACTGGAAAAACATCGATCTTTCAAGCAAAAATGTTAGCAGAAAAAGTAAGGGGCAATAAACGCAGGTCCAAGCCCTGCAGCAACTTGATCAAATGTTACCTGGGCCTTTGGCATCTGAGTGGCCCAGTAGAACTAAGATGATTTGAAATGGTTCCTTTCAGTCAATTGTACCTTCACAGAAGTCTGGACTGTGCCTCTTTTCTGCCAATCTCTGACTTGAGGCAGTGTTCCTGTTATGGGATCAAATGTTAGGATTTTAAAAACTAAAGTTTGATGTGGATGAACAACTGCCTATAAAACGCATTAAGTTCTTTCCCTGTAATGTATTTAATTTCACACTGACTGCCGGTATTGCCCCTGAATGGATTATGGCAGGGGGCTGCCATTGTCCCCCTAAACCACACTGGTTAAATAATACCTTGGTGTCTAGAACGGCTTCAGAACCACTTCATACTGGCAAACACATGAAAATGAATACCCAGCTTTTCTGCAAGTAATTTAGTTTGGTTAAAAATAAGGACACATTGAATCGGTTTACAGTGCGAGATCATTTACGGCACTATTTGGATTGTACTTTTGCCTACAGTAACATTTGCACCTGCATTCTGCCATTCCCAGCAGCAGGGCCTGATCACACACTTACTGCTTGCAAGCATTCGGTGCTCAGAGTCTATTTACTTAACAGCCCCAGAAATAATACTCCACTCCAGGGTCAGCCACTTAAATTTGGCTTTGTGTTTAGATAATGATACTGTATTCTTGTCTAAGCAGGGGGAGCTGCTACAGATAAGCTCCAACATTGCCTCCAAGTTGACTTGACTCCTTTTCAAGAGCACTTTCAAACTTTAAGCACATTTCCAAAGTTATCCCCTCACGCAGTCAGGATAATCACCTCATTTCATGAAGCACTTCTCAGGCCATAGACACTGGAATCATTTGAGACTGAGCCAGATGGGGCCAGGAGGAGGTTTTACAATAAAGCGGAGTTTCGCTCCGTCCCGTCAGTTGCACCTGTAACATAAACAGCCATGGAGAGGAAAATACTTTGAAAGCCACTTAGCTGGGCCTCTGCTACCGTGGGTTTTGCTTCGGTGTCCACATCAGTTTGTAACTCACCCTAGCATTGGCAAGGAGAGAGGCACATTCTGGCACATGCTTGAGGCCCCGGGCAAGCTCACCTTGGGGCTAATTATACGATTGTAGATGCTTATTTTTAAAAGAGGTTTCAAGTGCAAGGGAGTGAAGAGGGTTCTTTTATTTCCTCTCTATTGTTGTTGTAATAAAAAAAAAAAAAGAAGTTAGAGAAGTATTAAAGCTTTGCACATCTTTTTTTTTTTTTTTTTTTCTTCCCTTGGCTTTTGAGTCTGAAAAGAATGCTGGAAGTCATCGGAGGCCTGGTTGGAACAGAGAATGTTAATTCTTCCATATCTAAGCCTCTTTGTGGAAATTCCCTTTGTCTCCTGCCCCAAGTCATTAAACACTAATCCCATCACTCTTCCTAATCCGATGCACTGGAGCTGGAGTTCAGTTTCCGAAACTGTCTTTGTGGCACTCCTAATAGACAGCTTCTCTGGATTGTAGTTGGTTCAGGCGCATTTAGAGCTTCCCATTTCAGCCTCTTAATGAAGTGCCCTTAATGAATCTTTTCCTCCTTCATGCGGTGA
>RJWJ010037898.1:0-15278 GCA_004363605.1 Indri indri
TTCAGTAGAGACGGGTTCTCATTCTTGCTCAGCTTGGACTTGAACTCCTGACCTCAAGCAATCCTCCCACCTCGGCCTCTCAGAGTGCTAGGATTACAGGCATGAGCCACCGTGCCTGGCCACATTTTACCTTCATTTTTATTGCCAAAATAAATATTATTCCATATGCTCAAGGTCTAAAAAATAAATGTGGGATGCTCTGCTTCCTTTTCCATGATCTTAGCTCCCCTCCCCACCTGCCCACGGGAAACGGTGTATTTGCTGTAAGTAGAGGTATCAGTTATGTGTTTTTGGTTCCAAATAACTGAAAAGCCTGACCCAACTGGCTCAAAGAGTAAAGACAATTTATTATCTCAGATGAGGGGAAGCGTGGAGGTAGGGTAGTTCTGGAATTGATGCAGCGACTCAGTGATGTCATCAGAGTCCTGGGCTTTTTCCTTTGTTGGGGCTTGTCATCTTCAGTGAGTCAGCTTGTTTGCAGTCTAACACTGGTCCTGGTTGCCAGATTGCTGCAGGAGTTCACACGTCTCATCCAGATGCAACCACAACCAGTAGAAAGAGACTGTTTCTTCCTTTGTGATTCTTGATCAGCGAGGAAAGTCTCTTACAGAAGCCTTCCAGCAGACTTTCTCTCAATTTTCTTCAGTTCAAATTGCATCATAAGTCCACACTACACCAAATACTGGTAAGGAAAGGTGGGAGCCATGACTGGCTTAGAGTAATCGTAATGTGCCCCTTGGCGCCAGAACTGGGGTTCTTTTCCCCTGAGGAAGTACATGGCTATCTGGGGAACAGTGAACATCTGAACAAAAGTGACGTTGGGGTAGGAAGGTGGCAGTGGTAGTGAATGGCTGTTGGGTAAGCAGTAATAAAAGCAACTACAGTGATATTATTAAACTTACACAATACTGGTGAGTGGGAGAAATCTACATATTAAAATAGCTGACATATTATTTGCATACTATGCACCAAGTAGTAATATAATCCTAAGAAAGCGGGTTCTGTAATATCATCAAGGCATTTTGTAAACCTCAAAGTAATGTAGACTTAGAGATCCAGCATGGCTATTTGGGGACTTTAAAATTTGCAAAGCTGCCCGTTTTACAGACTGAGACAATATATGCCAAATAAATATTTGTTGAGCTGTGTTGAATGTTTTGTCCAAAGATACGAAGCAAGATATATTTTTTTGCTTTTTTGGCTTGAATACAATTTAGTCTTCTAAATTTTGGCCCTTAGACCATTTTGCCTTTAAATAATATACACACATTTTCAAGTAGCATTAGTAGAGATAAGTTCACATAGTTAATATTTTATAGATAATAAATTGAATTAGGAAAAAGTTTAACTCATGAACTGTCAGAACATTACCAAAATTTGAAGAATTCATTTGAAACTATTATTCATCTATTTTTAAACATTTATTTTTATTTGCTTTTGTTGTTTTATTGAGGTATAATTTACAAAGAGTGTACCCTTTTTGGGTGCACAGTTCTATGACGTTTGATGAATTTATACAGTGTGTAACTACCACCTGGATTAAGATGGAGAAAATTTCCAGCATCCTAAAAGGCTCTCTCATGCCCCTTTGTAGTCAGTTTTCTCACCTCCACCCCAACCCATGGCAATCATTGCCTTGACTTCTGTCCTTATAGTTTTACCTTTTCTAGAATATTATATAAATGGAATAATACAGTATATAGCCTTTTCAATCTAGCTTCTTTCAGTGAGCATAATTCTTTTGAGATTTATCCATGTTGTAGTATGTATCTGCAGTTGTTTCCTTTTTATTTCTGAGTAGTGTTCCCTTGTATGTATGTACCGTAGTTTGCCTATCCATTCAGAGGTTGACGGACATTGGGTTTTTTCCAGTTTTTGGCATTCATGAATAAAATTGCTATTCATATTTATGAAGAGATTTTTGTGAGAACATTTGTCTTCATTTCTCTTGGGTAAATACGTAGGAGTGGAATTGCTGGGTTATATAGTAATCATGTATTTAATTTTATAAGAAACGGCAAAAATGATTGAACAAGTAGCTATGTCGTTTTGCATTCCCACTAGCTTTTAGGAGAGTCCTAGTTGCTCCACATCTTCCCTCAATATTTGGTAACATCAATTTCTAGTGACAAATAATGCTGAGCATCTTTTCATGCGCTTATAGGGCACATCTGATCTTTGGTAAGATGACTGTTCAAATCTTTTGCCCATTATTTTTTATTGGATTGCTTTTCATTGACTTTTGAGAGTTTTTATACATTCTGGATACAAGTTCTTGTTAGCTACAATTCCCAAATATTTCATCCCAGTCTGTGGCTCATGTTTCATTTTCTTAACTGTGTCTTTAGAAAACTGATCTATTTTTAAGATTCAAATTTTTATGTTCTAGGTCAGGAGGAATAAAAACAATTTATATTGCGCTTTCTCAAAGATTGCTTACATGCTTCTTCAAGAAAGAAGATTAGCTAAAATGTCTTTCAAAATCTCAAAAGGCCATGATAGTTTTAAAATAGATTTTTCTCTGATATCCTGAAAAAAATAGTAAGCATCAACAACATTAAGGGTTCCTAAAATACTAAAATTATGAGCAATGTTAATTATAATAAACATAGTTATTTATATTTGTCCTGTAGGTTTGTAGCATGGTTACTACTTGTCATAGAAAATTAAGCTATAGAACAATGCTAATGAAGTTTTCCCTATGGCTCATTATAACGCCATTATAAAGTCATATGAACGTCCCCCCACTCTCTCCCCCAAAATAACAAGAGTGATCTCCAATGTGCTACTGGGATAATGTCATATTAATTAAATAGAATATTAAGTCAACACTCTGTCCTTTGTTACATACAATATTTGGAAACATTATTAGTTGAGGTAGACCAGGCTGAGGCTATGGTTATAACTCCTGAATCTCAGTGCTTAACACATAAAAGTTTATATCCTGCTTTTTATAAAAGGACTCCTGTAAGGATGGTGGTGGTGGTGTACAGGTTGCTCTATTTAGTTTCTCAGTGCTCCAGGATGGTGGAAATTCAACTTTTGGAACTTTGGCTGGGTGTTACAGCAAGAAGAGAAAGAGAATGGAGAGTCCCACAGGGCTTCACATTGTCTTATTGACACACACAGGTCTCATCCACTCATATGTCATTAACCGGAATTGGTAACATAGCCCTGACTAATTGTGAGGGGTCTAGGAAGTGTGTGGTCTCCTGTATGTTCTTGAAGTCAAGGAGAATTGAGTATTTGTGAGCACTAGTAATATTCATCACATTTTCTAAAATAGCACAAAAAGATAAATGATAATAATGTTAAATAAACTAGAGAAACATTTTGAGATAGTGTTCTTACTTACTGGCTGGGAAACTTTAGACAAGTTACTTAATCTCTCTGAGCTTCAATGACCCCATCTAGAAAAGGGGTAATAGTGACAGCTAATATTTATTGAGTGTTTACTAGGTGTCAGGTCCTGTTATAAGCACTCTACATAGATTAAATGCTTTAATCCTTCCAACTCATATGTAGGAGGTACTTTTTATCTTCATTGTTATAGATGAGACAATTGGGGCACAAGAAGGGTAAGCGACTTGCTAAACACAGACAGCTTATGAGAGTTGGATCTGTGACTGGAACCCAGGGAGCTAGTGTCAATGCTCCCTGGCTTCACAACTAGGCTCTACCTTCTCTTTTGTAGACAAGCATGCCCTTTGAGTCAGATGCATATTAAGTACCTAGTGCAGTGGGCACAGTCTTTGCTATTGCAATAGTTTAGATGTGCTGGAAAAATAGAAAGGGAAAATTGGCTAACATATTCAATTGAATAATTCAGTGAAAATGGTGTTCTTTTGTGAAAGTGGGGGAGTGGAAAATGGAGGAAGGAAAGGTTATCTGAAAATGATTGTTCCAAAAGTTGAATCTCCACCATCCTGGAGCACTGAGAAACTAAACAGAGCAACCTGCACACCACCACGGCCATCCTTACAGGAGTCCTTTTATAAAAAGCAGGATATAAACTTTTATGTGTTAAGCGCTGAGATTCAGGGGTTATAACCATAGCCTCAGCCTAATCTACCTCAACTAATAAAATTTCCAAATAGTATATGTAACAAAGGACAGAATATTGACTTAATATTCTATTTAAATGATTGTGTATGTGCCAAGGGTTTCTGTCCACAGTTCCCCATAGGGCCCTTTACTCTCTATAACTCATTTTCTATTCTGATCTCAATATTAATAATGATGTCCCTGGAGGCTTCAGTTCTGGCACAGATACTTGCCAGATTTTCACAGAATCCTACTACAGGATGCATTTGATGGGGGTATTGCAGAATTAATTACTGGGTCCATCCCCTCTCCAAGAGGAATTAACTTCTATCCTCACCCTCTCAGAGTTTCAGATTTCTTAGGGATCAATGCTTCTGGATATGTCTCGAGCAATCAGTAACTTTGTTAGACATTTCAACCAGACCTCTCCCACAGTGCAGTGTAAGAAATTACCAAGGGCCCTGTTCTAGAAATTCATGAGATTCCTTTGTTAGTTAGGAAGGCTTTCAGGTGCAAGTAATAGAATACCTAATGGACCCTAGTTGAAACAAGAGGAGTTTATTCTTCTCACATAGCAAGGAGGCTGAGGGTTAGCAGTGCTGCTGTGGGCTCAGTGGCTCTGGTGGTTTCTTAGTCCTTTCCTCATGGTCTCAGATGGCTACTACAGCTATAACCTTCCCATCCTTATATTGAAAGGGAAGAGAAGACAGAAAAGGGGATTTCCTTTCATCAGGGTAGAAAGGTTTTCTCTGAAACCTCAAAATAGGTGTTCACTTATATCTCACCAGCTACAGTGGCATTGCTTGTTCATCATAGGACCAGTCCACGTGTGATAAAGCATCTTCTTCCAACTCCTGATGAAAATACATTCTGTTAGAAAAGTTGAAGGTAGGGGTGTGTGTGTGTGTGAGTGGTTTGTGTAGACAATGAATTGTGTTTGCCACCTGTCCTTTTTCTCTCCTGTAGGCATCTGGGAACAGATAACCCCCTCTCTGGGTTTTAATTTCCCATCCTTGATGGGGACGACCAATTGGGCCATCTCTGGTTAGCCTCCAGTTCTAGCACATGGGGAGTTACGGTTCCTACAGCAGGCAAGAAGCCCTTCCTCATCTTATCTCCAACTATATGAACAAATGCTTATGGGCTAGAAGAATGAATGAACTGAATATTTTTGGTGACTCTGTAATTTGACTTCGCCATGTTATAAACTCAGATCGATTTTAGGTAATAATCAGATCAAGCCATTTCAGGACAGTGTGTGTCAGGCTTAATTTTTTGTTTTGCAAAAGACATTTTATTTTCTTTTATTCTCAAGAACTCTGCATTTCCAGGCTGTGGAGAGGTGTCTGCACAATGCAGCTATTGTTTTTCCTGGAATATCACCTTTGGCTCTAATTAACTCTTAAGGTTTTCTGCTTTTTACAAGTCAGAACTTTTTTTTTTTAAAATTTGTGGAAAAGATGTACAGAGGTACAGATGCCAAAACCTTCAAGAAGTGTTAATGTCAGAGACGCCTTTTCTCACAATCTCCCAGCTTGTGCAAACAAAGAGGAAAAAAGTGAACACATTGTCTTCTGCATCTATTCAATGTTGGCCCCCGGCAGCACTTAAATAACACAATGATAACAACAACAATAATGACAACTGTATTATAGCTCAGGACCGATTTCCTGAGGAACCCCTGGTACAATTTATTTTAATTTCTTTCAGACTGTATTTCCCAAACTATTCACGAAGGGAAAAAAAACAGTGTCTTTGTGCTTGTGCGTGTGAAACTTGTTTGATTTTTTAAAAAATTTATTTCATAATATTACGGGGGTACAGATGTTTTGGTACATGGACTGCTTTTGTACTGCTTGGGTCAAAGTTACAAGTGTGCCCATCACCCAGACAGTGTGCATTTACCCGTGAAATGTGAATGTATTCAATCCCTCCTCCCCACTCCCACCTGCATGATTTCCATTGAGTTTTACTTCCATCTATGTGTGTAAGTGCTGATCAGTTAGTTCCAATTTAATAGTGAGTAGATGTGGTGTTTGTTTTTCCATTCTTGCGATACTTCACTTAGGAGGATGGTCTCCAGTTCCATCCAGATTGTTGCAAAAGGTATTAATTCATTTTTTTATGGCTGAGTAGTACTCTGTGGTGTACATATATCACATTTTATTAATCCACTCATGAACTGATGGGCATTTGGGTTGATTCCACATCTTTGAAATTCTGAATTGTGCAATAAACATTCTAGTGCAAGTGTCTTTTTGATAAGATGACTTTTTTTTCCTTTGGGTAAATACCCAGTAGTGGGATTGCTGGATAGGTAGGTCTACTTTCAGTTCTTTGAGGGATCGCCATACTATTTTCCATAGAGGTTGCACTAGTTTGCGGTCCAACCAACAGTGTGTAAGTGATCCTTTCTCTCTGCATCCACACCAGCATCTATTGTTTTGGGACTTTTTGATAAAAGCCACTCTCACTGGGGTTAGGTGATATCTCATTGTTGTTTTGATTTGCATTTCTCTGATGATTAGTGACATTGAACATTTTTCATATGTTTATTGGCCATTGGTTTAGGTTTAATGTTTTTTAACGAGATAGGATACCAGGCTGAGTCTGATGCAAATTAATTTGAAACTCTCCAATTCAGTTAATGAAAGAGTCTGTATTATCTTTATACCACAAAGTCTACCATGCTAAATGGGTCCATTGCAAAGTTATCCTGAAGGACTATTACTTCTGTTCTGCTGACTTTTATTATTTGTGAGTAAAAAGAGATTTTTTTTTTCTCTTCAGTTCTTCCTTTCACAATTTATGCAATACCCATGCAAGAGAAGGAGCAATTGAGGACACCACATTGAGAGCAATGCACACCACAAGTTTCCTTTCAGTTGTTCTCATCCCCTAATTTTGTTTGGAGGTTTGGAGGGAACATCCAGGGGAGCCTACTGATATGCCACAGCTTGCTATCTTTGTCTTCCAGTGTCTGCTGAGATACTACAACAAACTATGAAAAGACATTCTCCGGGTGTTGATGGTAGGTTAGTCTGGGCAATTCATACTACGATTTAACTTTCAACTTTCATGATGGGTGGACACTCATTTTAATATTTTTTTAATATGAGAAATGGCATATACATTTATTTACCATGTACAAAGGAGAACCACAGAGTGATTTTCCTTGTTTTTTTTTTTCAAAGATTATTTTTTAGTTTTCAGATAGAATATATTATGGAAACAAGAAATCATTCTCTTCAGTCTAAGTGTTCTTTCAAGTTTTCTTTACTGTTGTAAAGTAAGCAACTTCTACAAGAAGCAAAGCCAAATTAGTTAAGTCCTCTGTAAACCACAGAAGACCACTTGCTTACCTGGTGTTGGGAAGCTTAGTTCATTGCTTGCAAAATGCTCTGAAGTCTCCAGATGCAAGGACTCACACTTCCCACACCCAGCATCGTGGTTAAAGTGTTTTCCCCTCCAAGGAGAAGCTGATTCAGAGTCTGCCTCCAATACCTAAAACTGGCCTGTGTTTTGCAAGGGGAGCATCAGTACTTGTTCAACTGTTTAGAAATCGTTCAGCTTACCTGTGATCTGACGAGGTTCATGTTTAGGGGTTAGGTGCGCTGGTGAAAGTCATGTCTTTTAAAAAGCCACCCCAAACAGTGTCACAATCACCAAGCAGAGAAAGAATCTTGGAACAGACTAGTGATGTCCCCACATTCCTTTTGCTTTGCCTTTTTGTTTTTTCAAAGATCAAATTCAAATAGTATTTTGTGCTTTCTTTCACTGAAAAGAATGACCCGGAGAAGGTATTTCACAATTAACGATTAACAATGGCCCGGAGAAGGTATTTCAGTCTCCTTAAAGAAAGCTTTTATATTATGACAAACCTGGGCACCTTTATGGGGCTCATCTTGTGCAGGGTGGATTCGGGCCGTCAATCAGATGTCTAAGTACTGGCTGGTTCCTGTGCTGTGCTGCGCCTCAAGCTATATTTATGGCAAAGGCTACAGTCACTATCAAAAGAAACGCGGGCTCACTGTCTCTTAGCTCCTCCTCTGAGCAGAGGAATGCTAAATTAGACATCTGTCTGTGAAAACAATCAACTTAACATATGCCCACTCTTGAAGGAGGGTCTTGTTCAGCTTGTCTCTTAACTTTGGAAAACGGCTTTTTCTAAATGAGCTTTAGAAAAGTAAGCCACCCCATAGCAATTTCTACATTCACATAGAAAATACACATTTTTAATACTGAATATCATTTTCTAAGTGAAACCTTCCATGGTAGTAGTAATATGATTAATAATTATATAATACATAATGTAATATGTATGATACTAGTTTTATTAGAGCTATGATTTATGATATATTAAACACTAATCTTAACCCTCATAATAGTCCTGTGTAATAGGTATTATTTCAATTTTACAAATGAAGAAAGTAAAGCTTTTAGAGAGTTTGGTTACCTGTAAGTGGAGAGGCAGGGATTCTAACCTATAGTCAAAGCCTGTGTTTCAGCTACCAGGCTCTACTGGATACAGTTCTAGAAGATTACAGGCTAGTCATTCTTGGTGATGATCAGTAAGACATTCTTGAATTATTGTTGTTTTAAATATTACTTTATCCTTACAGGAAGAGGAGAGTGTAAACATAATATCTGTGGATCTTTTTCCAGTAGAAGAGAAATCCAATTAATATGTAAATTGGCCAGAGGGGTGGAAAATGTCTTTAATGCTTCCAAATTCATTCTTAGTGGCACATCCTTAGGCTAAATGGCAATGTATAGAAATTGCCAACAAATGTTTAGGATTTTAGGATATGAAAGTGTAAATAAAGTAGCTATTTCTGCCAGAAACCAGCTGATTTCTACTATAGAGAATAGGGTATCGCAAGCCTGGCCAAAACAGGTTCAGAATGTTCATTAAAAAATATACCATGACCCTTTGCTTTGTAAATAGTAAACTTAAGCCATCAAAAATTCCTTTGGGAATAAATTATTAACCTTATGGGGGAAAGGACAGTGGATGGGAGGTTAGTAGGTACACATTCTGGCCCTGCTTCTGATTAGACAGCTATGTGACCTTGAATGAGTCACTCATCTCTCCAGACTTCAGTTTTCTCACCTGTAAACTGAGGCTTAGGGTGCCTTCCAATTCTCAAATTCTGAGTCTATGAGTCAAACTCCTCTCGTCTTTGTTAATGGCTCAATTTTATTTTCCACACACCTCCTAGAGTATTGTCAAGAAACCAACTGAAAATGTAATTTGATTCTCACATGAGTTTCTTTGTTCAGTCTACACCTCATCTGCTGTTTTTAACCCCCTTTGTCACCGGGAAACACTTTCAAAGATAGTGGAGAAACAAGTAAGACGAGAAGAATCTACCAATAGTGGGTTTTACATTAATATGCAATGCACTCATGTCCACTTTGCCATCTTTAGTTCTGCTTTTTGATTATCCTGCTATGTTGGATTGATATTTTTTCATTTATTTCAAAATTTCTTTTTTAAAAATTGTAACTCTGAAAACCAAGATGGATTCTTTTATTCAAATTAGCACAAAATATAATACTTTAAGATTTTTACCTAATAATTTTCCATGTGCAATGATTGCCATTATTTTCACTGCCAGAATTAGTGAACTGATACAATTAAAAGGTTTTAGCAAAATTATTTATGGCTTAATGATAAGTATATTAACAAAACTGCATTACCATGTAAAACATACCAATCTTCTCTGTCCTTGAAAATATTTTAGCACTTTTTTTGGGGGAGCATATTTTAAAACCAATGTTATACACAATCACTGCCTCATAAAAATGCACTGTACTAAGTAGAAAATTGATACCAGATGATATAAAGGGCATGAAAGAGAAAGAAGGCAGAGTCTGCAGCTGACCTTGAATCCCTATTCTGGTTTGACTGCGAAAAAACAAACAAGAAACCAAAAACAAACCCCCAAAATGAAGAAGTATATAAGACCATCTAAGATAAGATAATCCCCAAATCTCACGATTCTTATGCAGAGCCAAAATATAAACCCAATGTTTTCCATCAATAACATCATTTAATGTGTAGCCATTTGCAGAGAATAATAATTACCTTCTAGTGTTTATCTTGAGTTTTTAAATCCTGTTTCTATTGACATATTTAGCTTATCTGAGCCATGGACAGACACTTCACTTGATGTTATAGAACCAGTTATTGCTTGTTTTATTACTTAGGCAGATGAATAGGTATGAATTGTTCCAAATGCTTAGAATTTATTTATACTTGCCCTGAACATGAATGGTCCAGAGCAGGAATGTAAAATAGGATGTGGCATCTATGTGATCAGTACCCATTCCAAAGAGCAGTGGCTATATCGATCACAACCTTATTTCCTGCTGAGCTGAATCCTCAGAATGCTTCTCAATAGCAGTGAATGCAGCCACCACAAGCAAACAGAAAACTATTTGCTGCCCATAGTTAAAATATCTCATCAAAAGTTGCATAGATTTCCCTCTTTTCTTGTTGTGATGACCTTTTCCGAAATTTTCAAATCTTTTGTGTTCTTTTCATTTTGACAAGTGATGACTTTTCTTCAAGTAGAGGAAACTTTTATTGCCTTAAAACAAAGATTCCACTCTATCCCATCTTACAAGATGGCGGGTGAAAAAGTTAAGAAGCCAATAGTAAGGAGAAGAAGCCTGAAGCCCAGAAGACTGATGCCAGTGACAAGATGAAAAACGGTAACCTCTAGGCTAAAAAGCCCAAGGAGGGAAGCCCCGTTGTGGCTGAAATCCTGTTCTCGTCAGAGGAACTGGCAGATACTCCCAATCTGCTATGTATTCCGGAGAGGCCATGTACAAGAGGAAGTACTCAGCCACCAAACCCAGGATTAAAAAGAAAAAGGAGAAGGTCCTTGCCACTGTCACAAAGCCATTTGGTGGTGACAGGAATGGTGGTACTTGGTTGGCTAAACTTCACAAAATGTCTAGATATTACCCTACTAAAGATGTGCCTTGAAAGCTGTTGAGATGCGACAAAAACCCCTTTGGTCAGCATGTGAGCAAACTGCGAGCTACATCCCTCCCGGGACCATTCCGATCATCCCCACTGGGCATCCTAGAGGCAAGAGGGTGGTTTTCCTGGAGCAGCTGACAGTGGCTTGCTACTTGTCACTGGAACTCTGGTCCTCAATTGAGTGCCTCTGTGAGGAATATACCAGAAAGTTGTCATTACTACCTCTGCAAAAATTGGCATAAGCAATATGAAGATCCCAAACATCTCACTAATGCTTACTGCAAGCAGCAGCTGTGGAAGCCCAGACAGCAGGAAAGTGAGATCGTCAACATAAAGAAAGAGAAATATGAGATTATACAGCAGCACAAGGTTAATCAGAAAGCTGTGGGCTTGCAAATTTTATTGAAAATCCAAGCTATTCCTCAGCTGCAGGGATACCTGCAATCTGTGTTTGCCCTGATGGACGGAGCTTATCTTAACAAATTGGTGTTCTAAGTTTTTTTTTTTTTATTACCAAGAATCTAATTAAATAACTGATACATTAAAAAAAAAATCCCTACAGCACCTCAAATGCTTCTACATACACATTAGGGACTCGATAAATATTTGTATCTTACACATCTTTAAGGCTAGATATAAAAGACAGAAATATCACGTGGAGCTAAAGAGGACCTGGTCCCAGTGATAATCTGTACTGGGGGTCAGTTCTCTCCAGACACTCATGGAAGGAATCACACACCAAAGGGCCCCAACAAATTAAGCCCTGGGAAATTGGCAGAGCAAAGAAGAAATGTGGAAGTTCCAGTTCCTTTTGTGTTAGAAGTTTCCAAAATATGAGGAAATATGCCAAATGCTTTTGGCTTTCAAATAATAATATACTCTGAATTAATGACTAACAAGGAAACACCCACTGAGCAGTTCATGGACAGTATCTCTCCAAAGGTCAGAGCCTGTTGGCAAATGACCAAAGAACCCTCCTGTCTTGAGCCAGCCAGCCATTGCTATGGCCAGGAAGCACTCTGCCATCGACTCAGCATTTAAAGTGAGCAATTAAAAGTATCATTTGTAGCTAATGTAATAACTCCACTGAATATCCCAAAACTTGTCTGTGGACACATTTGATTTGGGGCCCTGACATGATTTGAAAGGAAATTGTTTTTTAAATAGAAATGTAAAAATGAAGATAAGCCCTTTCTTTGAAAAAAAAAAAAAAAAGGAGAAGCAAACATAAGGTTTTTAATATTCTCATTTAGCAATATAGGGGGTAAACAATAACGTGCTAAGGTAAACTTTAAGGCAAATGCAACAAAATTACATAAATTCCCTTAAAGCTAAACGTGCATCCTAAAACATTCTTGTTGATGAATTTGCTTTATTTCAGATTTTGAGGGGTTTCTAAAGTAATTCTTTAACATCAACACATAGGATGCTTTTCTCTGACTCCAGTAAATACACTAATTTTTTAGCTAAAGAAAACGAGAAACAGTTAAAAGTTTCCAATTATTTGCTTAATGTGAGAACGTATTTTTAATAAATTTAACAGTAATTCATTTGTTCATTCAACATTTATTGAACACCTGCTCTGTGCCAGGAACTTTGTTAGGCATTGGAGGACAGAAAGTGAATGAAATAAGTGTAGTTTCTACTTTCATGGAGCTTATAAATCTAGTTGGAAATCTTGCATTACGCAAGTACAGAAACACATAAGTCAACAATTGAGATAAATAAGAAGCTAGCAAATGAAGAGTGCTTACAACTATCGGTTTACTTAAAAGACTACGGTTTCTTGCTGAGAAGAGGTGGTTTTATCTAAATTTTGATTTGCCCTATAAAAGAACTTCTGTTAAAAATTTTAAAATAAAGTCTGCTATTGACTCACTAAATTGCAATTTCTGAACATCTTTTGTGTTGAATGAAAAAAATGACAAGGTTTTTCTTTTTTCTTTTTTTTTAAAGAGAAAAAGGGCTAATTATTCTAGAAATACCTTTAACCAAAGCAGTTTCCAGGGGAATTAATGACCACTTTAGGTTAATGGTCATTGGCTTCATGTTTGGCCCTCAATTAAACTCTGATCTTCAACTGTTATTACTTAATTGACTTGGTTATATTTCATGTCAGCATTTCAAAATGAGCTTCCTTTTAAAAACTAAAAATTACCTTCACATAGCACCATGGGTCTTCAGTTGAGCCCGACATTGTTGCCGCGGTCCATCCACACTATCCTTACATATGGTTGAGCCTAGGATTTGCTTAGCTTTGCTATCACTAGGGTACTTCCCATCATCCTTGCCTATGAAATGAGACAGCTCAGGATAAATCCAAGCGATGAGAGAAAAGGGATGAGAAATTAAATATATCTGTTGCCATGATGATTACTAAAATGCCAAATAAATCCACTGAGATCCACTTTATTCTAAGTGCAGGGAGTTAGACAGTCTTAAAACTAATACCTTGAGTATCACAATTAAATACTACAATTAAAAGTATGTTATGCTTATTTTAAAGTGCTACTATATGTATCTTTTCCATACAAGTGACTCCAAATGTTCACTTGTTCCAGTTTACTAGAGGAAAACTTAAATCTCCTTTGCTTATAAATGAAACAATAAGAACAAGTTGGATTTATTGAACCAATCAATGAGTTGGATTTTGTACAAAGTGGGTATGACACCCAGCTTGAAATCTGCTATACTGACTGAAACAAATTAAGGCATCAAATGAGCATTTCCCTTCTCCCTGTAGTGTGGAAAAGTTTTAAAGGTCTTTTTGAAGTACTTTGATCAAGCTTTGAAATCATTTTAGTGGATTACTATTGTATGAAAACTGTAATTTATAGTGCTTGACCTAAGCAGCTCTTTGTCTCGCAGCCATATTCAAAACAATAGCAGGAAAGTGAGAAACACAAGGGGAACCCAAGCTGTTCTGGTTATTATTTAATTCATAATTCCATCTCCTTATTTAATCTTTGGAATCCAGGCGTGTTCTTAATAAAACAGGTTCAGACCATGTTTACTATGTATAGTAAGGTTAGTTTTTTTTTATTCTACATTAGTTCTGTATTCCAGAACTAAGATTCTCGGGGTCATAAAGTAAAACCAAAATTAGCATTTCAGAAATTAGTTTTCTGAGCCTCTGTATGAGCCTTGGAAATAATTGCTCATCTCTTCATTTCTGCACTGGCAGTATAGTTTTCTTGGACAATGAGCACTAATTTCCTCTTAGTTTTTTCATGTTTGTTTTGTTTTGTTTTGGTTTTAACTACCTTACATACCTCTATAGAAGAAGGTGGATTGTTTTTAAAACTAAGAAACGAACCCAGTTTTGAAGTGGGTACAATGGCAGCAGGTTATAAAATCGAAATTATTTTCTAATGTTCATATTAAACCAGTTTTGAAATGAAAAAATAATTTTTTTTGTCTTGGAATTTTTATCATCTTGAAAACTGTAGTAAGGTTAGTTTCGAGTAAAAAGAATAGCTGATCCAAACTTTGTCACAGGCGACCCTTCCTTAACCTAAGAGACACTTTACGCAGACAGGTTCAGATAGGAGCTTCCTAGAAATGGAGACACTGCAGGCAAACTCCTATTGTTCGCCTTCTAGTTTCCCCTCTAGTTAAGCTTGCTTTGTTCCTTAACCTTAATCAAGAATGTGCCCACTGGGGGATTTTTCTCCTCCCACCCTGTCACAAAATAGTTATACTTTGAAGCAACTTGCTCCCATCGGATCACATGGAAAATAGCAAGCTCCCCTAAGATGAACCAGCTAGGAGTGATTCTCTAACTAAATCATATAGACATTTTACCATTTTAATTCATAGTTTTAACCAGCTGAATACCACCACCCAGGTTGAAAGTAGCTATAAAAAGTTACATTTTCTTTGGGTGCCTTTTACATAAACATTTGCCGAGGGCATAAACTTCATACCATATTTAACCCTGTAAAATCTTATCATCTTAGTTCAAAGTTTTATGATCCTTCGGGTGCTACATGTGCACTTGAATATTTCGGCACGTGGAGGATGTGGAGGTTGTGCCTTACCCCAAAGAGATTAGCCCAATTGCTCCCTGCCTCCCACCGGACATATGCATCAGGACTTGGATGGGATCATTGGTCCTGGGATCATTTTCTAGAGAAAAAGAGCCAAATAGTGAGCAAATGCACAGTACATGTGCATGTGGAAGGAAACTGGCAAAGGCTAGTGAAGGGGAAGATGACCCGTAAAGAATGTGAAGGGAAGG
>RJWJ010037899.1:0-15281 GCA_004363605.1 Indri indri
TAAAAAAAAAAAAAAAAAGGAAAATAACAAATGTTGGTGAGGATGTAAAGAAATTGGAACCCAGGCCAGGCACCGTGGCTCACACCAGTAATCCTAGCACTCTGGGAGGCCGAGGCAGGAAGATCAACTGAGGTCAGGAGTTTGAGACCAGCCTGAGCAAGAGCGAGATGCCATCTCTACAAAAAACAAAAAATTAGCCAGGAGTGGTGGCCCACATCTGTAGCCGCAGCTACTTGGGAGGCTGAGGCAGGAGGATCACTTGAGCCCAGGAATTTGGGGTTGCAGTGAGCTAAGATGACGCCACTGTACTCTAGCCTGAGCGACAGAGCAAGATCCCATCTGGAAAAAAAAAAAAGGAAAGGAAAGAAAAGAAAGAAAGAAACTGGTACCCTTGAACAGGTGCGGTCGTTCACACCTATAATCTCAGCACTTTGGGAAGCTGTGGCAAGAGGATCAGTTTTGACCAGGAGTTCAAGACCACCCTGGGCAACGTAATGAAACTCCATCTCTATAAAAAACTAAGAAAAATTATCCAGGCATGGTGGTACATGCCTGTAATCCCAGCTACTCGGGAGGCTGAGGCAGAAGGATTGTTTGAACCCAGGAGTTCAAGGCTGCAGTGAACAATGATCACACAACTGCACTCCAGCCTGGGCAACAGAGCAAGACACTGTTTCAAGGGAAAGGGCAAGGAAAAGGGATGGGAAAAGGGAAGAGAAGAGGACGGGGAAAGGGAAGGGAAGGAAATTGGAACCCTTGTGCATTGCTGGTGGGAATGTAAATGGTACAGCTGCTGTGAAAAACGGTATGACAGTTCTTCAAAATACTAAATATAGAATTATCACATGGGCCGGGCGCAGTGGCTCACACCTGTAATCCTAGCACTCTGGGAGGCCGAGGCGGGTGGATCGCTCAAGGTCAGGAGTTCAAGACCAGCCTGAGCAACAGCGAGACCCCGTCTCTATTAAAAATAGAAAGAAATTATCTGGACAACTAAAAATATATATATAGAAAAAAAAATTAGCCGGGCATGGTGGCACATGCCTGTAGTCCCAGCTACTTGGGAGGCCGAGGCAGGAGGATCGCTTGAGCCCAGGAGTTTGAGGTTGCTGTGAGCTAAGCTGACACCACGGCACTCTAGCCAGGGCAACAGAGCCAGACTCTGTCTCAAAAAAAAAAAAAATTTTTCATATGATCCAGCAATTCCACTTCTGGGTATATTCCCCAAAGAATTGAAAGCAGGGATGTGACCAAGTATTTGTATACTCAAGTTCATAGCAGCATTATTTAAAATAGTGAAATGGCAGAAGCAACCCAAGTGTGTCCGTCAATAGATGAGCGGGAAATGGAATATTATTCAGCCTTAAAAAGGAAATCCTAACACATGCTACAACATGGACAAATCCTTGAAGACACTATGTTAAGCCAGTCACAAAAGAACAAATACTGTATGATGCTGCTTTTATGAGGTACCTAGAGTAGTCAAATTCAAAAAAACAGAAAATAGAATGGTGGTTGTGGGGGAGGGGGAATAGAGAGTTATTGTTTAATGAGTACAAAGTTCAGTTTGGGAAGATGAAGAAAGTTCTGGAAATGGACGGTAGTGATGTTTGCATGACCATGTGAATGTACTTAATGACGCTGAGGCATACAACACTTAGAAACAGTTTAAATGGTAAATTTTTTATGTCTATTTTGCTACCAAAAAAAAAAAAGGATAGTGAGGGAGAACGTCATAAATGTCATATATCAGGTGTAAATTTTAGGAATTCAGATTAATTAAAGATCACTTTCAGCAACAGTGATCAAAGTTTCCATGAATAGAGCATGTTATCAGCTTTCAGAGATGGACAGCATTTGTTAGAGAATGATGGAACAGTCCAGCTGTGAGCTATGATCACACCACTGTAGTCCAGCATGGGCAACAGAATGAGACCCTAACTCTTAAGGAAAAAAATAAAAAGGATAGAGCATTCCATTAAAATGGCAAAGGAATGTAAGTGCAAATGCCTGGCAAATGCACAGGCCTGGCAACAATTTACAGTTGAAAATAAGTCTGAAAAATTAAGTTAGAGCCAGAACTTAGAAGGTCTTGAACGTCAACCCAAGAATCTAACCAATGCAATGATATAGCAATAAGTTTCTCAAATGAGAGTGAAAATTTTGCTTATATGTAAGACACTGGATGACAGGGGCAAAGATAGGAAGAAATTCAACTAACTTTGGCAAACACTATTGAGCAACCATAATGCTCCAGATCCTGAGATTGAAACTGTAGGCAGCGGAGGGGCAGGTAGCAACCACAAAGGACAAAAGGGATTTCTGGAGAGCTGGTAATTTGCTGTTTCTTGGTCTGGGTAGTGGATATGGATGGTGTTTACTTTGTAAGAATTCATTGAGCAGGTGTCATGATCTGAGCACTTTTCTCCATGCATGTTACACTTTAATTTTTAAAAAAGTTTTACTAAAAATAAAGGCCTAGACCCCACTTCCAAGAAGACACAGATGGAACAAAGTCATCCATAAAAATATTTACTAAACAGTACAAAAGATGCAACCACAGATGTACAAGGTACCCAAGAAGAACTAAGATCCAAGAGAGAAACCAGAAGCAGTGACATCTAAGGTGGGTTCATCAGATGGATAAGAGAAAGAAGGGTGGTCCAGGAGAAGGAAAAGTGCACCAAAGCAAGCAACAGAACAACGATTTATTCAGAGAACTATGAATAGTTTCCATAGTTCAAGGAAAATAATATAAACTAGAATGGAAGTAGAGAACAAAAAAAAGGGATATGTGTAATTGTATGAAGAGGATTTCGTCACTGATTAGATCTGGGTGGAAAAGAAGAATGGGTTGGAGATGGTCCTCAATTTGCCCAAAACAGCAATTTCATATTTGAGGCCATCCATAATCTGACTGTTGTCTTATCTGTCATTTTTCCACCCACAAGCCACAATCCAGACAGAAAAGATTTTCATCCTTCATTCAACAAGCATCTAATTTGCCCTCCAAGACAGACACAAAGCCAAGAGCCAAAGCTATCAGTCCCTGCCTTCAAGGAGTTTACAAGACTCACTTTCTAGCATGAAAGGCAAACACAGACACCAAAAATAAGATAGAGCACAATGTAATACACCACTTGGTGCTAAGACGTTTGCTACCAGAGCTCATCATGAAGGTGTGCTTGGGGTTGAGGGGAGAGTCACTGAGCAAACAACTTTACAGAGAAGCCCAGGCCCCCCACATCCAATCCGTATTTTAGTCTCATTTCTCCAAAATACAGCTTCCTTCATCCCTACCACTTTTACCCCCACCATCTTCCTAGCTCAACTCCCTGCTTCCACATGCATACAAATACAAGCCCTTTCCAAGCACTAGCAGGAGTGATTGTCTCAAAAAGGAAATCAGATCATGAAACTCCCTACAATGGCTTCTTATATCTTGAGAATAAAACCCAAACATGGCCCTCTGTGACCAGGCCTCTGTCATCTCTGGTAATCTCATGTGAGGTCTCTTCCCCTGCCCCTAGGGTATTCAAGCTACACAGGTCCTTCAGATCTCTAAGCACAGAGTCTTTCCTGTCTCAGGACCTTTGCATATGCAGAGAACCCTGGTCCCTCTATCCAGATCTTCACCAGCACACACACCATCACCACCACCACCAATCAGGGCTGTCACATCCCACACTAACATTATTTTCTCAAAGAAATTCCAAAACCCCGGCAGTTACTCTGGATCTTCACATCTGGTTTAGGTTTCCAGAAGAGAAAGGAGATCCATTTCGGACATTGTGTTTGAGAAGCCCCTGAGACACTCAAGGAGCTGCCCAGTGCACAGGTAACTATGTGGGTCAGGAGAGACATCTGCACTCAAAATAAAGGCTTGGACTTTAGCACGTAAGGTTGACAAGTACACTGCACAGGGCAGCTATTCCCATCTTGGAGCACCCAGGGTGAGAGCACCCCTCGCCTCTAAGTCACTACATGGAATGAGATGTCACTGAGGGGAATTAAGATGATGCTATATCAGTGGACCAAGAGGACCGAGATACTTTGGAGAACCGCGGGTATGAAAAGAAAGGGGTTGAAGGGGTGGGGAAGGGAGAAACTGAGACGAGCCAAAAGTAAAGGAAAACCAGGAGAGTGATATCACAACTCCCTCAAATTCCTAGGTCCTTTTATGCTTCTCATGACTCCCTTCACTTAATAAAACTCGAATCACGGTTCATGCAATTTGAAAGCCACCACCTCCCAGAAGCCTTTCATGACTTATCCAAATAAAACTTATTAGTCCCCTCTCCATGTCTCCAAGAGTTTCTTTTGTTGTCAGTATTATATAACATTGGACCCACACATAATATCTTCTCATTAGTACTGTTATGGCACGTAAGTCTGCTTTGTACTACACCTGGTGTGTAGTACCTCCCCTATGACACTGGGAATCCTTAGGGGCAGGGACCATGTCTCAATCACCTGTGAACCCTTAACAAAGTGGATAAAAAATTATTTTTTCAATAAAATCAAGAAGGGTAAATAATTAGGCAGAGGCTATGGATAATTTCTCCACTCATTCCTCTTGTAAAACAAAATAACACATCTTAATTAATTTGATTTACAAATTCCATTTCTTAAAGTAACACCCATCTGTACAGTCTTTAAAAATCACTGCTAAACCCAAAATATCATCTCATCCAAATGCCTATCCTGTCACAACAAAACAATAATGTAAGCATTTCCTTCATCGAAAATATAAAAGGCCCTTAATTTAGTTGGAGACTTCACCTATCTTACTCTTTTCTAAATTGTTGTAAATTCCGTACAAAACAAACACAAAGTTACAAAGATGCCGGAGGACGTAAGAGGGTGTCAAGCCTGGATTTGAGCCAACCACCGCCTGCACTGTTGGGAAGCCACTGTTCCCAAGCAAAGGTTAGGCATTCAGTCAACATTTTTCCAACAAGTGCTTTGCACACGCACGCACACACCTTTAAAAGTCAACAACCACCAAAAAAAATTTCTCTCATACCGCTCCTGAAAACTAGGACTAAGAGCGGAGTGCATCCACTCCACCAGCACAAGACGGCTGAGTAATCCCAAGGTAAAGGTTAACGTGGTAGACGCCAAAAGTCCACACGGGCGTGGCGCACCTTACCGACCAGCCCGTGTCAGAGAAGGGAGAGCTACGACTTTCACGTTCGCCGCGGCTCAGCCAACGTCCGGTCGGGCGCACCGGGAAGTTTCAGTGGCCGGGGAGGGGGAGGGGGAGAGAAACCACAAAATCACACAACAATCACTTCCCTGCAAAACTCAGCTCCCCAAACACACCCGCACGGCGCTGACGCGCTACCAAAAGGCAGGCGGCCGGGGGGCCCGGCGCGGGGCTGGCGCGCGCACCGAGGCCACTGAAACAAAGTTTAGAAACCGAGAGAAACTTTTCCGAGAGGAAACGCCGCGGCTGCGCGGGGCCTGTGGCTTCTCTTCTCCACCCGCGGCGGCCCCTCAACTTCCCGAGCGCGGGGAAACGCCAGCCCCGCCCGCCCAGGGCCCAGGCCCGCGCCCCGCGGGGCTTAAGGGGCGCCGGCCGGACGCCAGTCCCGCGCCCCACTCTGGCGGCGCCGCAGAAGAGGTCGCGCCCCGCCCGCTCGCGGGGCCCAGCTTGGGGCGGCCGGGCCTGAGGGGACCCTCTCGGCCCGGCTGGGAAGCCCGCGTCCGCGCGAAGGGAGGTGCGAAGAGACTCACCTGCGGCGAGTGGGGCGAGTGCGGGATTCCGGAGGCCCTAAGCTGACGGCCACTGCTTTGTCTCCCTCCCGTCCGGCTCTGAGGAGGAAATGGGCCGCCAGGCGCCCCCGCCCCTCGCCCGCGGCCGGGGCCCGGGCCCCGCCCGCCCTTCCCGGCACCTCCCTCCGGCTCGCTCTTCCCGGCGCCTCCCGCCGCCGCCCTGCCCGCTTTTCCCGGCCTTTCCCGGCCCCCACTTTGGGGAAGAGCCCCCACCGCGAAGAGAGCCTGGCAAGGCCAGGCCAGGACCCCCAAAGAATGTCTTCTCCGCCCCCCACCCCAGAATTACTTCATGCCAGGCCCCTATTTGGCGCTTAGGCCGGGAGTGACCCCCGAGAGGGAGGAGGAGCGGTGACTCCTGGAACAGCCCGCGAGCGGGGGAGGGCTGGGGGAGGGCAGGTGAGTCACTGCTCCGCTCACAGGTGAGTCTCGGGCGCGGCCCAGCGCAGGCCCGGCCCCCGGCCGGTGCCGTAGAGACGGAGCGCGACGACGCAGGGTCCTGGGCGTGCTCCTCTGAAGAGTGTCACAGGTGTCCCGGAGTCACAGGCGCCTAAAAAAGTAATCTAAGCCCACTCCCTGGCTTTACAGAAGGAGAAACTGAAGCTAAGTAAAAGCCCCACAGCATGGGGCAGAGAGGAACTAGAATCCGACCCTGGGGACCTCTTATGATGTGAGGTGGAAGCCTTTCTAGAAGTCTCCTGACTCATCCCTTCACTCGACAGGTGAAACCCAGAGCCCCACTGATCCAGGACAAGAGGCGCACCACAGTAGCGTCCCCTCCTGGGATTGTTCCCGTCCTCGCCACCACCACCCCCCCCCACACACACACACACACAAATTTGAGGGACCTGACTTCTATCCCTATGCCTCTGGCCTTTTAGGGAATTTTATTCCCACCCTACCTTCGTTATCTTCACCGTAAACACTCTAAAAACAAAACAAAACTATAAAACAAACAAAAAATACTACAGACTATCAGCCTGGTATAGAAAACTCTAATGTTTTACCCTAGTCATGGGGTGATGAACAAGATCGATTTCAGTATTGGCCTGAAATGCAAAATAATGCAAGACAACAATATCCACAGCTGCCTTTGTGCTTAGTAAGCAAGGGGCTAGGGGAGACCTGCCCTCAACATATGTACCCTCTACTCCTCACATCTCCCTCTCCCTGAAGGGAATACAAGCTCCTGGAGGACAGGAGCGTGTCTCCTACAGAACCCAGCACAATGCCTATCCCCTAGGGAGTGCCCAGTGACCATCTGGGGGTGGATGTGCCCACTGTAATTCAAAGCACTATGGGGTTGTGCTAGTTAAGCAATGCTGACAAAGGGCAATAGGACCATGATGTAGGGAAAGAACAACCTTCAGGAGAACCACAAACCTTGACAAGACTATTCCTGTCCAACTACACACCATTCTGCTTCTGGTTTCGGGGTCCTCACTCCTATAGTCCCCTCTGCCTAGAGTGGTAATAGCTTCCTCCCACTTCACCGGGCTACCTCTGAACCTAGTAATCAATCAATAAATATTTGAAGTAACAGACAGAGTTAAAGGATTATGCTTCATAACTTTATATATCCAGGACTTCCTTCAGGGCCAGCTACTTAATTTGCAAGGCCCCTCATTCAAAAATTATTAACCACTTCAAGATGGCAACAGTAGAGCATTAAAATCACACGTAGGGCATGGGACTGTTCTAAGCGTGGGGCCCTGAAAATGAAAACGCAGGGTTTGTTTTGGAAAACAAGGGTCAAGTAGGGCTGGGTGCAGTGGCTCACAAATATAATCCCAGCACTTTGGGAAGCTGAGACAAGAGGATCACTTGAGCCCAGGAGTTTGAGGCCAGCCTGGACAACATAGCGAGAGCCCATCTCCAAAAGAAATTTTTTTAATTAGCCATTAGCCAGGCACAGTGGTGTACACCTGTAGTCCCAGCTACTTGGGAAGGCTGAGGCAGGCGGATTGCTTGAGCACAGAAGTTCAAGATTACAGTGAGCTATGATCAGGCCACTGCACTCCAGTCTGAGTGACAGCAAGACCTTGTCTCTTAAAAAAAGGAAAGGAAGGAAGGGAGGGAGGGAGCAAGGAAGAGAGGAAAGAAAGAAAAAAGGGTCAGGTGATAGAATATGATGAGAGACTTGAGACTTGCAGTGTGCTCCTTAAACTAAAGAGAGTCAGTCTCCTACTTCTGAGAAACTCTGACAAGCTTATGAGGGAACAGTGGAGCATTCACTATGTCCCAGGCACTTGCTGTACACTGAGGAAGTGAATAAAAACAAAACTGGGCCAGCCCAGTGATTCGCGCCTGTAATCTTAGCACTCTCAGAGGCTGTGGCAGGAGGATCACTTGAGGTCAGGAGTTCAAGACAAGCCTGAGCAAGAGTGAGATCCCATTTCTACAAAAAATAGAAAAATTAGCCAGGCGTCATGGTGCACCCATAGTCCCAGCTACTCAGGAGGATCCCTTGAGCCCAGGAGTTTGAGGTTGCAGTGAGCTGTGATGACACCACTGCACTCTAGCCCAGGTGACAAAGTGAGATTCTGTCTCACAAAAAGCAAAACAAAACAAAACGCAAAAAAATTACATAAACAAGAGCTCTTTGAGATCCTCAAAATTTTTCAAGAGTGTAAAGGGGTCTTGAGATCAAAAAGTTTACCAACAGCCAGGCGCAGTGGCTCACGCCTATAATCCTAGCACTCTGGGAGGCCAAGGCTGGTGGATCGTTTGAGCTCAGGAGTTGGAGACCAGCCTGAGCAAGAGTGAGACCCCCCCCCCAACCCCGTCTCTACTATAAATAGAACGAAATTAGCTGGACGATTAAAACATACATACAGAAAAAAAATGAGGCGGGCATGGTGGCACATGCCTGTAGTCCCAGCTACTCGGGACACTGAGGCAGAAGGATCACCTGGGCCCAGGAGTTTGAGGTTGCTGTGAGCTAGGAAGATGCCGCCGGCACTCTAGCCCGGGCAACAGAGAGAGATTCTGTCTCAAAAAAAAAAAAAAAAAAGTTTATGAACTTCTTTTAGAGTGTCCCGTGGCTCCATCCTTAGACCTGTCTTTCTAGCTGCTGTCAACACATTGATGCCAGTCATTCAACTTTAAATATGCTGACAAATCCAGCTTTGTATCTCAATCTGAACCTTTCCCCTGAATTTTTAACACACATATCCAGCTCCCTATTGATATCTTCACTTGGATGTCCGATAGGCCTCTAGGCATCTCAAAACTGATTTCCGATACCTCTGCCCAAACCTGCTTATCCCACGGTTGTCTTCATTTTCTTCAATGGCAACTCCATTCTTGCCATTGTACAGGCCCAAAACCTTGGAGTCATCCTTGATTATTTTCTTTTTCTCACATATTTCACATCTAATTCCTCAGTAAGTTCTGTGCTTCTGCCTTCAAAATATATTCAGAATCCACCAGCTTTTTACAGTCACCATTGTTACTGTCCTAAATCAAGCCATCATCATCTCCTAGCCTGAAGTTCACAGGGGGCTCCTAACTGGCCTCCCTACTGCTGCCCTTGCCTCCCTCAGTCTAGTCTCAATTCAGCAGCCTGAGTGATCCATGTAAGTCCGAACATGTCACTCCTGCTCTGCCCAAAACTGCCATTGGCTCCCATCTCACTCACAGTAAAAGGCAAGGTTCTTATTAGGGCCTCCAGAGCTCACCTGCCCCCACACACTTCTCTGACACAGTGGCCTCTTTACTACTCCTAGAATGCATCAGGCAGGCTCTCGCCTTAGGACCTTTGCTTTGCCTCTGCCTGGAACGCTCTCCTCCGAATAGCCTGACTCACCCCTCACTGCTGCCAGGTCTTTGCTCAGGTGTCACTGGCTCAGAGAAGCTTCTGCTTGGCCACCCTATCTAAAATTGCAGCCCCTTTCCTGACATCCCATTCCCCTCTTCCTTGTTTATTTTTCTCCTTAGTGTTTATCACCTTCTGACATATAAAGTCATATTTTTTAAATATATATTTAACATGTATATATTATATATAATTATATATAATATCTAGCTTATATATATAATTTATTACTTTTTCCTGTCTTCTTCGTATTAGAATTTAAGTGACCCAAGGGCTAAAATTTTTGTCTGTTTTGTTCGTTGCTATATCCTTGGTGCCTAGAATTGTGCTTGGCACGTAGCAGGCCCCTAAATAAATATTTGTTGAATGAATGAGTGGGATCTAGAGAAGATGTTGACAAGGTAGGTGGGTAGGGAAGGAAAGAGCTTGATACTAGACCAGGGGAACAACCAGGTTAGAAGGCCCTGAGTCCCATTCCAGGAAAAAAAGTTCTGTGGTTTGGGAGCTGGTGCTGTGGGCAGAGGCCAGACTAGAGAGATTTTGTAAAGTTCTAGATTTCACTGTTAGGAGAATGGGGAGCCACAAAAGGTTTCTGGGTTTCTTTTAGTCAGAGTCTTGCTCTATTGCCCGGGCTTGAGTGCCATGGTGTCAGCCTAGCTCACAGCAACCTCAAACTCCTGGGCTCAAGCAATCTTCCTGCCTCAGACCCCAAGTAGCTGGGACTACGGGCATGTGCCACCATGCCCAGCTAATTTTTCTATTTTTAGTAGAGATGGTCTTGCTCTTGCTCAGGCTGGTCTTGAACTCCTGACCTCAAGTGATCCTCCCACCTCGGCCTCCCAGAGTGCTAGGATTATAGTCATGAGCCACCAGGCTGGTCCCACAAAAGATTTTAAACAAAGGGATGACAGGATCATATTTCATTTTTTAAAAATTCACTTTAGAAAAAGAATCTGTAATCCCTTCTCATCTCAGTCTGAATAACATGTACATGATCTTGCCCGTCACCTCAGACCTGTCTTTGGCTTTTCCTCTCCATCTTTCCACTCAAGCCCACATTAGGGTCCCAGACATTCCTGTAAGGTAGCAGGCACTCTCCTGCCTCAGAGCCTTTGCATTTCTGGTTCTCTCTGCTTGGAATGGTCTTCCCCCGATAGCCCTTAGTCCCTCCAGCACTTCATTCAGATCTCTGCCCAAATGTCACCTTGTCCTACAGGCTTTCCCTATAAAATAGCACCAGCACCCACTTCCCTTTCCTCCCCTCCCCATTTTAGTTCCTTGCCCTACTGTACTTCAAAGCACTTATCACCATCTAACACATTATATGGTTATTTATTTACTTATTGTCTGTCTTCCCGCATTAGAATGTACGCTTCATTAATGCAGGTATTTTCTCTTCTGTTCACTATCGTAACTCCAGCACCTTAAACAATGCCTGGCAGCTAAGAGGTACTCAACTCTGAAGGAACAGTTATAAGTCTGTTGGAGTTAAAATGTTGGAGTGGTTACATGCAGGGAGGGGAGCGGAGGGGACTGTCGTGGTTTACAGTACGTAGCGTAGCACAGAGTATGTAAGTATAGTGGGGATGGAAAGGAGGGGTAGCTTTGGGAGCCATGCGGAAGAAAGAGGACCCTAGGCGTTGTTGATTGGGTAGATGTGGTTCTGCGGAAGGAGACGTCAAGGAGGAGCCCCAGGCTTCTGACTCAATCAGCTAAGGAAACAGTGGTGCCATTACCCAGATGGAGAGCCCCAGAGGAAAAGCTGGAGGGGTGGGGGTGAAGAGTTATGTAGACAGTTGCTCATGTCATGCTTAGTTTCAGTGCCTACCAAACATATATGAGGAGATGTTCTATAGACAGGGGAATATCCAAATCTGAGCACAGGAAAGGCTAAAGATATGGAAATATGCACCAACCTGAACAAGAGGGAGACTCCGTCTCTACTATAAATAGAAAGAAATTAGACAAACAACCAAAAACAGAAAAAATTAGCCAGGCATGGTGGCACATGCCTGTAGTCCCAGCTACCCAGGAGGCTGAGGCAGAAGGATCGCTTGAAACCAGGAGTTTGAGGTTGCTGTGAGCTAGGCTGACGCCACGGCACTCTAGTCTAGGCAGGAGAGTGAGACTCTGTCTCAAAAAAAAAAAGAAAGAAAGAAAGAAAAAGCAATATCCAAATCTGAGCTCAGGAAAAGCTAAAGATGTGGAAATCATCTGCACTTAGAGAATGCGTGGGGAGAAGAGACGAAGCTCCAGGCCCAACATTTAAGAGGAAGAGGAGCCAGAACAGGACACTGGGTTCCCCTCTAGCCCCAGAGCCCTCCTTTTCTTTGTTAAAACACACCAATTCCTTCCCCACATCAGAGTCTTTGCAATCTTGGCAATCTCTTTGCCTTAATTCTTCTCCAGCCTCACTCCTTCTCATTCCTTTTTTTTTTTTTTTTAAGAGACCAGGGCTTGGCCAGGCATGGTGGCTCACACTATAATCCTAGCATTCTGGGTGGCTGAGGCAGGAGAATCACTTGAGGTCAGGAATTCCAGACCAGCCTCAGCAAGAGTGAGCCCCCCCATCTCTGCTAAAAAAAAAAAAATAGAAAGAAATTAGCTAGGCAACTAAAAATAGAAAAAATTAGCTGGGTGTGGTGGCACATACCTGTAGTCCCAGCTACTTGAGAGGCTGAGGCAGGAGGATCCCTTGAGCCCAGGAGTTTGAGGTTGCTGTGAGCTAGGCTGACGCCACTGCACTCTAGCCCAGGCAACAGAGTAAGAGAGTAAGACTCTGTCTCAAAAAAAAAAAAAAACAAAAGAAAAAGAAAAGAGACCAAGTCTTGCTCTGTCACTCAGGCTAGAGTGCAGTGGTGTGATTGTAACTCACTGTAACCTCAAACTTCTGGGCTCAAGCGATCCTCTTGCCTCAGCCTCCCAAATAGCTGGTACTACATACCCATCACCATGCCCAGCTAATTTTTTAATTTCTTGTAGAGATGGGATCTCGCCATGTTGCCCAGTCTGGTCTCAAACTCCTGGCCTCAAGCAATCCTCCCACTTCAGTCTCCCAAAGTGCTGGGATTACAAGCATGAGTCACTGCACCCAGGCTTCTTCTCAGTCTTGAAGGTCAATTTCTACATCGTCTGGTCAGAGAGGACTTCCCTGACTTTTTTATTTTTTTTGCTGCCATAATTTACCGGAGTTCCTGGAACATAAAATATACTTTAAAAATATTTGCAGAAAAGCCGGGCGCGGTGGCTCACGCCTGTAATCCTAGCACTCTGGGAGGCCGAGGCGGATCGTTTGAGCTCAGGAGTTCGAAACCAGCCTGAGCAAGAATGAGACCCCGTCTCTACTAAAATTAGAAAGAAATTAATCGGACAACTAAAAATACACAGAAAAAATTAGCCGGGCATGGTGGCGCATGCCTGTAGTCCTAGCTACTCGGGAGGCTGAGGCAGAAGGATTGCTCGAGCCCAGGAGTTTGAGGTTGCTGTGAGCTAGGATGACGCCACAGCACTCTAGCCTGGGCAACACAGTGAGACTCTGTCTCGAAAAAAAAAAAAAAATTTGCAGAAAGAATAAACGGACATAGATATAGGAAGAAAAACAAGTGTCCTTGAAGCCAAGGACTTGGTCACTGATGTCAATTGACGGCACTTGGGTTGGAACTTCAGGTTTCAACTTCCTTTAAGTTGTTGAACTTAGTGCACATACCCACCAAGTTTAAGTCTATACCAAGAATATTAAGGAAAAAACTGGCAAACAAAAAGTCAATCAGCAGAACTTTATGGAGTATTCTAAAAAGTAACAAAAAATAATAATGTCAAAAAAGACGAACTATCAGAGATCACTTTAGAAATTCTCTACATCATGAAGACTTCTTTATTATTTACCTACTTGTCATTAGTATTTCATGATCATGCTGGTAAACAGTTTCACAGTTTACAAAGCACTGTCCTGACGTTATCTCATTTGGGGCACTCCAAAACCCTTGAGGAAGGTAGAACCAAAGTGAGTAAAGATCCCAGAATGATGAAGACAAGAGCCAACTTGACAGCTTTCTAGGGAAGGTTGGAAAATCTTTACTTCTTAGTGTGGCCAGGAAATAATGAGCACCCACTGCCCCCATTAAGTCCCATAGAAAAGATCAAATGGACTCCTGGCTTAGCCTGGGGAAAACCACCAAAGGGGATTGGATTTGGACAAGAGTCAGTAAAAACAAAAGGTAAAACCAGAGTGTGGGACCACATCAGGGTCAGGAAAGCCTCATGGCCCAGTTCCTTTTCAGAGGAGCAGGAGGAAAGCAGCAAAGGCCTGCCCACCTTAGGAGTTTGTCTGTTAGCTTAGTTAACATTGGGGGTGTTTTCCTCATCTCTGTATAGCTCAGTAATTCTCAACTCTGGATGCACATGAGTGTCACCTGGAGAGCTTTTTAAAAATATAATACTTGGGCACCACCCCCAGAGGCTTGAGTTCAATTGCTCTTGGGTAGGGACTTAGCATTTTTTTTTTCAAATGTCCCTGCGTGATTCTTATGTGCAGCCAGGGTTGAGAATCACTGATACTAACCTAAGCCTGAGCAGAAAACAAAGTATAGTCATGTATACTTAAAACTCACTTATTCATTTGCTCGTACAATAATAACTGTTTTAACACTCCCAATGACTAAAAACAATAATAGCTCATATTTACTAAGTCTTTAGTGTATGTCAGGCTCTGTGCTAAGAGCCTCATGTTTCACCCTAGCCTGTCAACAATCCTAAGATAGTGTTCTATAAATGACAAAACGGAGGCTTAGGTCATACCAAGAACACGTGGCAGCACTGGGGCTCAGATCTGTCAGAATCCAGAACGACACTCTAACCACTTCTACTTAGCCTCTGAAATGTCAATGGCTTTTAAAAAATCTCTGTTGAAAAACCACATTCAAAATAGACTCTACCACGATGGAGGTAATTGAAATGCCTCGTCATTACGCTGCATACGTTTTGTCCTTTTGCACAGCTTCAAGCAGTCTGACAAGGGAGCTGTTTGGGGAGTTTGGGGGTCCCAGGACAGGGGCTCACTTGCATCCCTTCCAGGCCTCTTCTAACAGAAGATGCCACTGGCTTTAAACAGTGAGTCAAATTTTAAATAAGAAGAACCAAACTTAAGCCCTTGACACTTATGAAAGATGTGCGAGCTTCTCTTTATTTCATGTTATTCATCTTCCCTGTAAAAACTGGAATCAAGATTTAGTTCTTAAAATCAGTCAGCAGTGGGTGTTCATGATTCTTTCCTCTCTGATATGATCAAAAATGTGTACATAAAAACAAACACTTTCCGCCCCTTTCATGCTCATATTTTGGTTGATAACAATGGTGAAAGAGAACCTGGGGGAAAAACATCAAAGACTGTGACAACCAAGGAAAATTATATCTTAAAAGAAGTAATTTAAAAAGGAGAGGGGGATGGAGGAGGAAGAATGTGCTTTTTTTCCTTCTCTTTAAAGTATCAGCGGGTTTTATTATGGAAACCTGGCTCTTTGTATTCACCATTCTAAAAATTCTTTTTTTGTCTGGCATTTTCAGATTTGTATAGGAGTATGAAAAGTGCTATCAAAATAAGAATTGTTTCATGGTAATATAAACCGAATTAAATTAATAGATTTTAGATCTCAAATGTATTGGCGAATGAGTCATCTGTCTCCATTCATTG
>RJWJ010037900.1:0-15269 GCA_004363605.1 Indri indri
GGACGGATATATGCATACACAAAGGGTGCAATGCGCACCCTCCGAGAGATGGACACGCTTGGGACTAGGACTTGGGGGGAAGGGGGGGGCAAGGGCAACATACGTAACCTAAACATCTGTACCCCTATAAACAACAAACAATAAAAATAAAAAGAATATAATCCACCATGACCAAGTGGGCTTCATCCCAGAGATGCAGGGATGGTTCAACATATGCAAATCTATAAATGTAATTCACCACATAAACAGAAGCAAAAACAAAAACCATATGATTCTCTCAATAGATGCAGAAAAAGACTTTCTCAGACAAACAAAAAAAAAAAAAAAAAAAGAAACTCACAGCCAGGAAATGGGAAACCCTTTCTTTAGTTCCTAATCAAAATCCACATTTCAGGCCAATAGCTGAGAGCCACTCTGTAGAGGTGATGCCACAGTGAGGAAGATGTGCACTGTACTCTGTGGGAACTCATTGGACCAAAGGTTACCAGAGTGGGGAGGGAGGGGCATAATGACCCTAAATGGTGTTTTCTTAAACGTTATTATGAAACTGTAAGCAAAGTTAATCCAAGATGGGAAAGCAATTAATATGGTTTTGACACATTATTTTTTAGAAAGAGTTCAATTATACAAATAATCCATGGTAAGTACAGAACAATTTTGAAATACGGGCAAGAAGAGGAAAATGAAAATCACCAAATTACTGATCTCTGGGAATATGTGCTTCTGACCACGGTTCTGTCTCTCACCTTCATTTTCCAAAAAGTAGCATAATGACATCTTTGGAACTCTGCAACCTGCTTTGGACTTAGTGAATTTTCCATATTTGTATGAATGACTAAATCCCAACACTATTATCTTAATGAATTCAGAGTGATTCAGTTTGGATGAACCATGATTTGATTATCCTAAAGAAATTACAATAACTGTCTTTATATCTCAATGTCTGTACACATCCTTATTAACTTAGATTGGATTCTTAGAAATTGAATTGCTCAACAAAGACACATTTTATACACGTTGCCAAATGGATAAATTCTTTTGGCCTGTACTTTGTTGATAATAAACACCAATATGGCAAACTGAAACTTATCTCTCCACATCATGTCACAGATCTGCTCCCTGGAGTTACCATGCTGACTTCAGATGACTCGCTTGAGCAAACGTACATGCTCGGTATATACACACCAACGTTACTGCACCAGAAAAGATGTGAAGGGCCAGGAATGGTGGCTCGCACCTGTAATCCTAGCACTTTGGAAGGCCGAGGCAGGAGGATCATTTGAAGCTGGGAGTTCGAGACCAGCCTGGGCAACTTGGTGAGACCCCCCATCTCTACAAATAATAGAAAAAAATTAGTCGGGCATGGTGGTGTGTGCCTGTAGTCAGTCCCAGCTACTCGGGAGGCTAAGGGAGGAAGATCACTTGAGCCTAGGACTTTAAGGCTGCAGTGAGCTATGATTGTACCACTGCACTCCAGCATGGGCAATGGAATGAGACTCCATCTCTTAAAAAAAATGTGTAAAGTACATAGTGTTTACTAATTCACAAGGAAAGGTGGTAATTTATTTTTTTCTTATTTTTATTGCCTTCATTGCAATATATTGCCAACCAATGTGAACCACAATAGCACACAGAGAAAAAACAGGACACAAGTAGGGAAGAAGAAATAGAAGAATATTCATTAAGGTATGTGTAATAGCACCACATTCTCTAAATTTTGGAAATGTTTAACAAAAAGCCATAAATAGGTGTTTAAGCCTCAAACACCAATCGAGGTCAATGTTCTGTGCTGGTCCCTGGGAAGGTCATGTGGCCTAGCAGTGGGGACGTGAGGCTGGAGTAGAAGGGCAGGGCTCTGGGCAATTGCTCCTCATCTTAGAGTCCTGTGAATAAATTTGAGCAGATCAATTAAGTTTCCCATCTGCAGCTGGATGAAAACCTTGCCAGATCCACATTACATTATAAATCTCTATGAAGATTGCTATTAAATTAAGGAGTTATGATTAAGACCAATTGGCATAATGGCATGGGCTTTGTTATCCTCCAGAAATGCATGCTGTGCTTGTTTAATTAGTTTTTCCTTCAGTTACTCGAAAGGCTACTTTCACAGGGATGTTGGAACGTGATTATGTGTGAAGTTTGTCTGCGAGCAGTGACACCTGGGTAGTGACTCCTCACCTTGAGATGCCCAGAGCATCATTGATCAGGTCTACCCAGAAAAGCCAAGATGGGGGAAAATGATCACTTGGCACAGTCAAGGGGGAAAGTACAGGCTACAGCGCACTTTTGCTACATGCAGACACACGCACCAAGTGCATTAGGTTCTTTTAAAATCACAAATGGTTCTAATTTTCCATGTGTTTCAAAGCCAGAAACAATGGCGCTAACTAAGATCCATAGATATTCTGGTTACAATCACCTGCTGGACACAATTTTGTCCTCAAGCTTCCAATGGCAAAATGGAGAAGGTAGCAACCTCCCCCCATCTCCTCATGGAGCAGCCAACGAGCAGGAGAAAGGCAGGTCTCACAGCCCGTGAGGAACGTAGGATATGAAGGCAGAGGCAGCTGGGATTGGTGCTTCAAAAGTAGAAAGCACAGACAGGAAGAAGGAGAAGGGCAGGAATGGTTAGTACTGACCCTGTCCCAAGCACTGCCCTACGCTTTTACCCAACCTTTCTAGTGGTTATCGTTCATTTTTATTTCACACATCAGGACAGAAAGACTCAGAGATGAATCACTGTGGACGTGCACAGTCAGTCCATAGCTGTTTGCAGGAGGGTTTTCTGTGGTTTCTTATGCCAAATACCAAGCTCATTCCTCTACCAGAATCTGGAGACCTTAAAACCATGTGGCCCAATAATGGTCAAGATATAGCTGGGCAGAGCTGGGGCTGTTTCACACACAAACGTCAACATCAGCGATGACAGGAATAATAATAGCAACAATTACAACAGTCATGAACATTTGCTCAGCACTGACTATGTGCATGGCATGAGTTTCCACACTGGTACCCCATTTTCGTTAACAGGGGGAAGCTGTGCTGCAACAATAAAGCAACATCACGATTGTCAGTGACTTGAAGCAACAAAGGCTTATTTCTCACTTGCACCGCATGTCCAGTGTGGCCCGGCCAGGGCCTGTGCTCTGTGCTATTTCTCACTATCTGGCTGAGGGAGAGAAATGGCAAATCCCACACTGGCCCTTACAGCACCTACCTAGAAGGGACACAAAGCCCGACGCCATGGGCCAAAGGCCAGTCACAGGCCAGGCCTGATTTCGAGGGGAGTGGGCTGTGCTTTAAGGGGGAGGCAGGATTGGAACTATCAGGCGACAGCAGCAGTGACTGCCACACACGCGCATGCCGTTTACCTCCCAAGGAACCATTTCACAACAGAGGAAATGAAGCACAGAGAGCTTAGGGACCTGTTGTCAATGCCGCACAGCTAGTGTGGACAGAGCCCGACCTTGACTCCAGCCAAGTGGACTCCACAGTCTGCTCTCTTTTCTTGTAAATTTATTTTTAATTGACACATAAAATTGTATTTATTTATGGTACACAATAGGGTGTTTTGATATCCAGAATGTACACATTGTGGAATGGCTACATCAATAATTAGCATATGCATGACCTCACCTGCTTAACAGTTATTTGTGGTGAGAACACTTAAAATCCACTCTCTTAGCACTTTGTGAGAACACAGTGCATTGTTATTAACCGTAGTCACCGTGGTGCACAGTGCAGGTCTTGAAGCCGTTGCTCTTCAGTGAAACTTTGTACCCTTGACCAGCAGCTTCCCAGTCCTCCCCCTGCCGCAGCCCCCGGTAAGCCCCATTCTACTCTCTGCTTCTATGACATCGACTTTTCCACATTCCATGTATAAGTGAGATCATGCAGGTTTTACCTTCCTGTGTCTGGCTTTTTCAGTTACTACAAGGCCCTCTGAGTTTATCCAGAGTGTTGCAAATGATAGGATTTCCACCATTCTTAAGGCTGAATAGTATTCCACTGTGCACATATACCACATTTTCTTTATGCATTCATCCCTCCATGGACACTTAGGTTGGCTCCATATCTGGGCTATTGTGACTAGTGCTGTGAGGAACACAGTGCAGATACTACAGTCTACACTCATTACCAACACACATTTCTCTCTCTCTAGGTGCTCTTAACTGAGTGCCAACCATGTAATAGGCACTGACCTCAACATAATGTATATCCTTTACTTCTCCCAATCCTGCAAATTTTATGCTTCACATTTTACCTGTGAGGACCATGAATCTTACCTTGAGGACAATGAAAGCAGGTAACTTACTCCACTCTCCTAAGTAGCAGTAGAAATTTGAACCTTAGCTTGTCTGACCCCGAAGCCTATGTCCTTTGACTTCACCTTATGAAACCCGCGGGAGACCTAGCACAACTCTGGATGTAATAAATATTAAACACCCAGTCCACACAAGGTACATGAAGCTTAAACATTTCTAATGTTGGCTTATAGCTGATACTGATATTTGAGAGCAGTAGGTCACGTGGAAGGACAAGGAAAGGAGAGATTGGACATGGGGCAATCACAGCCCACAAGATGCCAAGATGCCTACATGAGGATTAGCAAAAGGCACTCCTTCCTCAGGACACATTATTTCTGTCTCTTGGCATACTGTCCTAATACACGGCTTTGGTAAGATAAGATTCTCTGCTGCCACCTGCTAGAGAGTGGCTGTAAAACACATGCAAGTCTGTGGCAGCTACGGCATGCACCATGCTCTTGGAGGATGTGCACCAAGCGCACACCTTGAGTGGGTGGCCTGACTGTGCTCACCAAAAAGCTCCTCGCTCTCCTTTTCCATTCTGCCCAGGCTGCATCCCAGGTGCATTCGATTGTTCTAGGACACATAGAAAGAGCTTCGTTGTCATGATGCGATGGGAGGTCACAGACATTATCAGCCCCTCCCATGAGAAAAGTCATGAGAATCTAAGAATATGCAAGAACATGCAGGCTTCCTGTCTTTTTCTCATTCTGAGGGAGTGATTTGGAGTCTGCACATGATTTATTGTCTGCAGATCTGAGTGTTGATCTCAACTCTGCCGCCTTCTGCCTGGTGAATGTTCACAAGTCACTTTACCTCTGAGTATTCAGTTACTTCTCTTTGGAGAGAAATTGTGTGATCCTGCTCTCCAAGGTCTTGCAAATACGTGGGGAAGGGATGCACGACACACATGCTGGTTACATGTTAAGGAGCTCTCTTCCGACTGCTGCTCACCTGCTCACCGAAATTGTGTGAGTTTCTGCTATGAAGCCAGGCTCCACATCAGATGATCAGATACAAGAATGAAGAAAACTTTGCTTATATAGTTATGGTAGTGTTTGGTCACGAGATTCAGAGTTATTTGAGAGTAGAGACTCTATGTTAAGTTTTTCTCTGCAACCCCAACCTTGTTCCTAGGACAATTCCAAGGTCATCAGCTGTGCCTAATGAGCTGTTTTCCATTTAAGGGATTTTAAGAATTAATTTCTGCACGTGGTCCACTGTCTCCTTGGTGTTAAATTTTTTGTGGTACTGGATGACCAAACTGAAGTCGATCTTAACTAGGGTCCTGATTGCAATCAACAAAGATTTCTTATCTTAACCCAACCTGTTAGCTAGTTTTTAAACAATGTGTTTGGGAGTATTTAGATGACTCTGTGTTGATTGATATGAAGTGATAACAGCAATACTAACAGCTGCAATTCGTTGGGTGATTCCTACACATCAGCTTTGCAGGTCCAGGTTCACTAGAAGAAAGTCAGACCCAGTGGAAAATGTCCCTATTGCCCTTTAGACCAGAGTGTCTTACATGTTTGATTTTAGCTGAGTGCTTGACACTGTTTCCATATCCTGATAGATCAATTAATTTCCTGGGTAGGAAAGTAAATCCTTAACTCAATCTCTAGAGAGAATCGACCACCAGGTATGCCAGGTTGAAAGATGGTTTTTAATGTTGGTCATCAGTGTCTGTTGTTGAGCAATTTCGCCAGAAGCTCAAGTGAAGACAAATTCACGGTTTTGCTACAGAAGACAGTCAAGGTTAAAAAAATGGCATTGACAGATAAAAATGAGGTGCAACAGAAAAATGAAATGAAATTTATTAGGAAAAATTATAATAGCCTGTATTACAGACAGTCACTTGCAGGGTACAAAGGATTACTAGCTTGGTTATGACATTTGTGAAGAAGAAATGAGATTTTAGACAAGTGAAACTTCACATGAACAAATCCTGTGACGACGTTGCCAAACCAGAGAGAACAGTTGAAACCCAGCACCCAAATGCAAGGCGGCAATAGTTCTACTGCCTTCTCTGTGGACGTCACTGTAGCTAGAATTATTTTCTCATTCCTCGTTCATTTTTACATTCTAAATACATTCATATCTATTGAAAAATTTCCTCTCAAAATATACATAAGAGGCTAGGCGTCGTGGCTCAAGACTGTAATCCCAGCAGTTTGGGAAGCAGAGTTGGGAGGATCATGGGGGGCCAAGAGTTCGAGAGGAGCCTGAGTGACATAGTGAGACCCTGTCTCTACAAAACATAGAAAAATTAGCCAGGCATGGTGGCACACAGCTGTGGTCTCAGCTGCTCAGGAGGCTGAGGCAGGAGGATCACTTGAGCCCAGGAGTTGGAGGCTGCAGTGAGCTATGATGAGACCACTGCACTCCAGCCTGGGTGACAGAGCAAGATGCTGTCTCAAAAACAAATGAAAACAAAGCATACATGATAATATATTCTCAATTCATTTGGAAAATTAAGAATATCTCAAAAATTCACAATAAATATTCAACTATAGAGAATATTAGAAAAGCTTTGCTCCTTGTGTTCATCTTTGTTTAAAAAGCTTGCAGCAGTTATTCATACCCACAGTTTTTAAATATTTATCAGTTCTGTTAAGTGACAAAATGGGGAAAATCATACATTCCTTTCATAACGAAGAAGATTGAATTGGGATGTGGTCATGTCATGGTAACTCATTCCAGAATCTTCTACAAACATCATTAGGTGAGTCATTTTGGTGAGAGCAGGCCAGCTCATTTCAAGAATGACACTGATAGAGAATTTTATACAGATGGCAGGAAGTTTTAAAACTTTCTCATATGTAGAAACTGTGAATATTTATCCAAGGATTCATAAATCATAGAGGTCTTCAACTAGGTGAAGTAAACCATTCCTGTAAAGAAGGAATCCCTGTGTTCTGTTTATCTCCAAACGTCAGAACTAGGAGTCACAAGAAGGACGACTAAGATAGTCTCAAGAAATAAACGAACGACACACAAAATCATTTTTCAGAATGAGATAGGCTGCCTCTTGGAGTAAACTTCTCCGCTACATACATTGTGGAGAAAAATCTTTGGATTTGAGGAGAATATGGGATCATCTGTGAGTTCCTTTCCAACCATAAGGCTGTGTGCCCTACTGTCCTGACTTTGGAGCCAGATTATTGTCTGATACCAATCCATACGTCTGGGCTCGCCTGGCCCAGGGAGGCCACTCCCTTTGCTCCAATTCCAAAATCTTTTTATTTGCAAACTCACTTTGGTTAAGTGTTGAAATATCTGGGAAAATTCTCTGTTCCTTTTTGTGACTGCGACTTGTGGAATGTACAGATGAGTAGAGGCTTCCAGGAGTGTTTGGGTTCAGTTTCTTTTGAGGTGTATTGATGCTTCTCAATTCTGGTAACAATAAATTGACTTTGTGGGACACAGCTACTAGTGGTTGAACAAAAACCAAACTGTTCCAATGATCAATGTGCTTTTTTTTTTTTTTCTGTTGTCCAATGAGCCAATATATGTCCTATTCATTTTGGGGGAAGTCAAATCACCTCAATTCCTTTCTTGTTTTGTCAGGTTTGAACTGCTTGGTTTTTAGCTACTCACTCTCATTTGGGCAAAAATAGATGAAAAAAAACCTTTAGATTTATATCAAAAAAGATAAATGAGGGCAGGTGGTACCTTCTTTTACACACCGTGGGGACTCTACGTGGCCCGCCCTGAGTGCCCCCTCCCACCACCACACTCCCCCAGCGCTGGAGGGTGGCCATGCAGACCAGCACCACAGTTCAAGTGAAGACCCCTAAACAGATGAAAACCATGAAGGACGTGGGGCCTGGCAACTGCACCTACCGGATCAGAGGACTTGCAACTAAACTGGCAGCTTCTCATGGTCAGGCTGCAGCTGCTCCTGGTGAGTGGGGTGAGCGCACCTGCAGGTGGGGAGGGAGGCTTGACCCTGGTGGGACTGGGTATCTACCACCAGGGGAGGACTGGGCATCAGGGATCCCTCCTCTGAGAAGTGGCACTCATGCCACGTCCCTGATGCGCTGGCCCTTCCTGCAGGACGGGCCTCATTCTCTGTGATTTCAAGGTTCCTGGCAGGGACTCTGTCCTTCATTCCTTTATCTCCTCCTCTGCAGTCAGTCACAGATGACCATTGCCTCCAACCTGGTCATGTGTGCCCACGATCTCACCCTGATCCTGGGTCACCAGCAACAATAGCCCCTCTGAGATCTCAGTCCCAGGAAGCGCCCCCACCCCAGATTCGCCACCTGCCCATGTGAAAGTCAGTGCCCAGTGGGCCGGCTGCTCACCTCAGCTGGCCCTGGGCTGGTGTCTGAGGTCGCAGATGTGGCGCGGCTCACAAGCTCTCTAACTGACTAGGATGGCGCTCTGCGCCCAGGCTGTTTTACCTGACAACGTGGTGTGTGCTGAGCCCCTTCTTTCCTCCTGGGACTCTGGCATGGTGGCACATGCTGGGCACAATGCGCCTGTGTGGCCATCTGGCAGTAATGACCTTGCCCCTGAGTCCACAGGGACTGTGCCTGGCCGAGAACATCTCATGGGTGATGTCACAATGAGTCCCATGAGACTGCACTGGGGCAGGGCTCTATGAGCTCACACTGGTTTCCTCTGGGCTCTGCCTCTTACTGATCCTGCTGTGTGTCCTCTCGCCCTAAGAGAGCACAGCTGTGAGAAGGACCATGTGGCAGGTCCTGCCAGTGCTCCCTGCCAGTCATCAGCCCTGGTGAGAGTGTACCCCAATGTGCACCACCACTCCTGGACCCCCCTGGGCTGCCTGCCCCCTGTCCCTGGTGGTAGGACCTCCAAGATTTTTCCCTGCTCCTCTCTGTGCCGCCCTTGCCTGACACAAACACTGCCCTGGCTAGAATCCAGCTCCCCTTACTCTGCAGGGCCACCTACCTCCAGGGGCTCCTTAGTACCCAAACTGCCCAGATTCATCATGCTCCTGTATCCAGAGCCAACACTTCGTTCACTGCCCCCAACATCCCATGATGCTTGTCCCTGCCTCCAGCTGATGACTCTGCTTCTTATTCACTAACAAGAAAAAAGCCACTTACAGGAGGACAGCCCCAGTTCCCACAGCCCCCCTGCACACCTGCCCTGTGACCGCCCACCCTGCCAGGGCCCAGCAAAGCCAACCTCCCACCTGGCCACCTGCTCTCCTGGCCTCACCAGCAGCACCCTTGCTCTCCCAAATAAGAAAATTTGTTCCTCGGACTGGCCCTTTCAGGTCAGCATCCTAACACAAGGAAACCCCCACCCGCACTGCACTGTTCTCTCCAGCTGCTATTCCTTGCCTCTCGCCCCTTTCAATGGCAACTTCTGGAAAGAGCCGCCTCCAGGTCCTCACACCCACCCCACTCTCCCCGGGACCTGCTCCAGCGGGCCTCTGAGTCCCCACACTGAGGAGACCAGGCTTTCCGGGGAGATGATGATGACTGCTCCTCAGTCCTGGTATGGTCTCGCCTCAGGGCCTGGGCTATTCTGCAAATGCATTTCCCTCCCTGGCCTCCTGCAGCCCTTTATAAAACAGGCTCTCAGTGAGCCCTTCCCTGGCCAACTTGCTTACTCCCCCAAACTCCCAACCCCTCCCTTTCCCTTACTTAGTTTTCTCTGTAGATGTTTTCCATAATATATGCATTATCAGTTTTGTTATCATGTCTACTTTGCCAGAGTAAAGCAAGAATTATTTTTCCGATTTGCTCACATCATCAAGAAGAATGTCTGATATATGACAGGTGTTCAACAATTACTTGATAAATGAGCACATGGGAATGAAACTGAATTAAAATTACAATCAGAGGCAATGAGAAAAGAGAATTAGAAGAAATGTTTTTAAAAATCAACACTATAAACCTGAGATTCTACCCCAGAATGTAAAGGAAGAGAAGGAATGGCTAGAACCAATGAGAAGAGAGCATTGCATGGGAATGCAGCCTAGAGGTGAAACAACGAGGACAGAAAAAGCACAACTAAAACATGATAGAAGAAAAGTTTCCTCAATTGCAGAGGGACTGATGTCTATTGATGAGAAATGCTGAGCTGCAAAAAGTGAAGGAAATTGATGAATACCTAGGTTTGCCTATTTTCTAGACAGACACCTACAAACCTTGACATTCCCAGAACCCAAACCCACCATGGGGAAAGATATTTGTTTCTTCGTTAAAATTTTAAATACCAGAAGACAATGGACAAGAGTTGTGAGGGGAAAATGTTACAGCAACATAATTTGATAACAGGTCAAATTCTTGTTCATCTACAAAAGCAAAACAAAACAAAATATTGATATTCTCACCTACGTCGGAGCTTAGAATATGCATCAGCCATCATTCCCCTCCTGAAAAATCAGTTCCTTACAAAAGCACTGCAGGGAACAGGAAAGCAATGAAAATTAACAAAATATGCACAAGGAGGGGTGGGAATGTTTACCAGGTGTAAATTTCAAATTGTTGTAATTAGGAAAATAAAATAGGATTCAAAAGTCAAAAATAAGATTTAAAAGAGAACACATTCGGAGACTTGCAAGGATGTAGAAAGATTAAGGCACACATACCATAGGTAACAGGATGGACTAATGGAAGGAAGGAGGGAGGGAGGGAGAGAGGGAGGGAAATGTGGACAGACAGATGGAGGGTTGGACAGATAGCCAGACAGATGAGTGCATGGGTGGCTCAACTGATGAGTAGATGGATGGATGCAGATATGAGTGTATGAATAAATGACAGATGAAGTATTTGAAAACACTCAGCTAATTAGGAGCAACTAGGAAGAGCAAAGAGAAGAGCTTAGAGGAGCAGAGACTCACCTACGGGGAACGGGGAGCCCAAGCCTGGAAAAGAAGTGCTAACAGCTTCCATGGCTGGGCTTGAAGGGCAGCTTGAATGTTATCTGGGAAACAACAGGGAGTCTGAATTTCTTTAACAAGGAAGCAGTATGAGAAGGGCAGTATTTTCAGTTCACAGGAAAAACGAACTCTCTGGTTTAGAGGTGAAATGTAGGTGCAAAGAAATGACGTAAGATGCAGAGGAGAGGCCGGAAAAAAGGGCCTGAATGTGGAGGTGGGGATGGGAAGCTGACTGCAAGGCACAGTGTGGATGAAGAACCCCAGGGCTGGGTGAAACTGGGTAGTGCTGGGGCAGGGGCAGATGGCAGTGGCAAGCATGAAGTCGATCCAATCTGCCACTCAAGTCATTAAGAAATTTCAGAGGAATGATGCTGCCACAGGTACCAAACTTGCCATGTGAGAGCTGGGATGGCAGGAGTCTCCTCCCCCTCCCCTTGTGTCTCACACATACTGCAAGAGTCAAGAACCACCACCTCCCACAGCATGTTGGTCCTTAGTGGGAATAAGCTTGGTTGCCCACAACACTATCCTGCCCACTAGCACTTTTGTCATTGGCTCCTCCTCGCCACCTATCTCTGCTGCTGTCACTTGTGCCTCCTGGCATCACCTGCGAAATAAAGTCCCTACATCTAGGGCTTTGACTTGGGGTTTGCTTCTGTGAGAACTCAAAGTAAGGCAAGTAACATTAGATGAACTGCTATGAATCTTTTTTTTTCAATAAATGTATATAATTGCCATGCTTTTTCTTTCCTACTTCCGGAATGTTAAACCAGTACTAGAATTTTCTTTTTCCCTGTGTACTTTATTCAAGTCCATGAGTTTGCTTTGGGGTTATTATATCTTGCTGCGGCAAAACAGGAACCTCGGCGGGCACGCAGTTTAAGAAATAAGAGATTATTAGTATGTGCTTTAAAATATGCAGTACTCCACAGATTACCAGTGTGTAATCTCAGGATGAACAGATTCATTCCCTCAACCCCTCTGTGATTCAAAATGTAGACAAGTTTCTTTTTTGTAGAAGTCTGTGTTCTTTGGCAATTACTATGACTAGGGAAAGATTTTATTCCCAGTTAACATCTTCTATAGTCAAGGAATAGCAACGGACTCAAGTTAACTCAACACAAAGAGGGGATGGAAACACATGACCCATGGGCAATAGACAAGAACCTTCTACCCTCAAGAAAGGATAAGCTCTCTGGACCCAAAGGCACCCTTCAGAATTGCCTGGGTCTCCTCCCATTCTTCTTTTAGAATACATGCTTCATTGTCTTCTTGGGTAACTGACTTGCCTTGATATCTTACGGTTCCTTCTCTTCTATCACTTCAACATTATTTATGACTTTGGCTTCCTATGATACTAACCCAGCCTCAATTCTGCAAGACTTGCACATTCAGTTCCCCGGAGCTGATGACTCTGTCACAGTGTCCAATCCTCAGTTCTCCAGTGAGGTTAATGATGGACCACAATTGAGTCAGGCATCCAACCCAGTCCACTCAGTGGTGCCAGGAGGATAGCCACACAATACCTGGGTTTTCTACTTTAGATCAGAAAAAGTTCTCCATTTAGAATTCTGATCCTAGGCTGGAGCACATCTTCCTGGGGAGAGCCAGGGCGAGCAGGACTGGGACACTAGACTAGATCATGCTCTTTATGCTATTTTCCTAGCCTGCCACATTTCTCAGTGCCCTTGGAGTGAGTGACCCATTCATGAACTTTTGTTTGACCCAATGACAATTTGGAGCCTCTCTTGGGGTTACAATGATTACCATGTTCCTTTATATCAGATGTGTAGCCTAAGTGTCCCCCTGAAAAATAGAGCCAATGCATTATAGGTTTATAGGGCACTGGAGGTTGGGAAAGGTCACCCACACAAATTACCCTGTATTCCTGGACTTTTAAAGTTCATTATTTTTTGGTGTTGGTTATATTATTCCTGGCCTACTCCACAATGCAAAAACAGGAGGGTGCCTATATCAAGTGTATAACAGCTTGATTCTATAAAATCAGGCTTTCTGGTAAATTACTGAATTGATACTTAAACATTCTAACTGAATTAACATAGAGTAAATGACTGCTCCACTGTGGGAGACATTCAGAAGGCACTCAGGACACCAACATGAATTAAAACCAAGCACAGAGGAAGACTGATGAATGACAGGTATTTGCTTAAAGGAGGGGAGTCAAACAGTGAAAAGTCAGCTACATTTGCTTTGGTCACACCTGCCTAATTTTTTTTTTCAATCAACTACCTTTTATGCGTGATTGACAACATGTAGTAAAAGCCTTAACTGAAGGACACAGAATAATCTTGAGACCTGAAATGTCCACAATATCTTGCACAATGTCAGAGAAACACTGTCATAAGAAAGGAAATACCCAGAAGAGCTCTATGCTAAAGTAGAAATGGTTTATGTGCTAAAGTGCTGCCAGGAGAATGCCAAGAGGCACTTGTCACATTCACAGTCGGGGAGCCTGTCCCTGTGGAGCCCTGTAAACAGGTCTCTGTTGACCAACAAAGTGATGCCTGGTTTGTGGATGACAGCTCCACGTGGAATGACAGCGTCCTGCTTGAAAGGTCTGCACACAATGACTGACAGATTGAAAAGCTCTGAACGAAGTAAGTAAGGAAAAATCAACCCAGGGCTGAGTTGTACACTGTTTTCCTCACAGTGATGGAAGAATTGAGCCATGACAAGAGCCCCTACATTTGGATTGTTCCAGACCCATGGGCAGTGAACAGCCTGCCCACATGGGCAAGCAGAGGGCCCTGAAACTGGACCATTAAAGGGCTGCCCATGCGGGACACAACCTGTGGACATCCCTCTGTGGATTTAAGGGGTGAATTAAAACACGGCATGTCAATGCCCATCAGAACTCCCTTCCAGGACTGGAAGGTGGTCAGAACTAGTGAGTGGATATCTTTGTGCACTCACTGGAGGTGGCTGGCTGGCTCCATGAGTGTGGAAGTGTGGGAGCTACAGCAATGCAGAGATGGGCTAATGGTCAGCCTACCCCCCTTGCACCCTATGAGGCACAATATGCCAACAAGGATTGTTCTGTCTTCCAGAAAAACAGACAGAGACTGAAGAGGCCATGGGGCAGATTCCTTCCTTGGTGGAGGCCCCACACATGGCTTTCACATAGACTTCCTTGGGCTGTGCCAGCAGCCTTGTAGGCTGCAACTGGGTCCTGATAGAACAGACATGTCTTTTGGACTGGGCTCTGCTCACCTGGTAGTAGATGCAAATGCTCAAAATACTATAAAATAACTATCAGTTTGAACTGCTAAGTTACTTTTCTTCAGACAAAGGAAAACACTTTATAGTCCACAGTGTCCAACAATGGGCAATGGGACGTATCATGGTGCATGTCATCCTTAGGGTAGTGACTTGATAGAGAATTGGAATGAGCAATTGAAACATTTGTTGTCTAAAATGGGAAAGATAAAAGCATGGAGAGCCAGCTTACCTGGCTTCATAAATGTGTTCTCGGACTCACCATGAGGTGAGATAGGGAAGCGTTCTCTCTAGATCGATTCCTCTACTTTTCTGGGGAATCTGTGGAAGAGGGGCCAATGTAGGTTAAACTATATGATTCTTCTCTACATCAAATAAACTTCCTTTTCTCCAAGCTGGTGCAGTGGTGCTGGAACCAGGGTTGCAATTGTGGGTGCCAGAAGCCGGGATTATCCTTAAGTAAGAAACTACCTTTTTTCTAAATTTTTATTTTTATTTTTTATTTTTATTGTTTGTTATTATAGGGGTACAGATGTTTAGGTTACGTATGTTGCCCTTGCCCCCCCTTCCCCCCAAGTCCCAGTTTCAAGTGCGTCCATCTCTCGGATGGTGCGCGTTGCACTCTTTGTGTATGCATATATCCGTCCCCTCCTCCCCCTCGCCCCTCCCCCTTCCCCCTCCCTCCCTACCCGACATCCAATAGATGTTATTCTTATATGTACACTTATGTGTTGTTCAGTTACTACCAGTTTGATGGTGAGTACATGTGGTGCTTGTTTTTCCATTCTTGGGATACTTCGCTTAGTAGAATGCGTTCCAACCCTATCCAGGAGTATACAAGAGGTGCTATATCACCATTG
>RJWJ010037901.1:0-15256 GCA_004363605.1 Indri indri
CTGTCCAGTATCTCCTAAAGCCCCGACTTTTCTTGGTCAACTTACTCAGAATTGAAATTTACCTAGAGGCACCATGGTTTCTCAAGTTTCAGTACCTTCACACAGGCTCTACTTTCCTCGGCCTGAAATTTCTTCCCCGCCCTTCTCCCCTTCACATAGCCAACACCTATTTGTCCTTTCAAGGCCCAGTTCCAGTGGCAGGTCTCGGGAACATTTTCTCTGGCCTTCCTCCCTCACCATCCCGTTACCACCACAAACCCATGAGCAACAGAAATGCCTCTTTGGGGGCACTCGTATCACTCACTGATGCTTCCTGCCACCTTTTCACAGGACTTGGTCATTGCTACCTTATCTCTCTCTTTAACTGAACTGCAAGCACTAAATGGCCTTTACTTCCCCAATACTTAGCACAAAGCCTGGCACACATGGGAGGTTCTTACTAAATATCTGTAAAAGAAAAGAATGTGTCTGAACTAACTTAGAATAGCTCTCTTTAACTACAGTTGAAACACAGATACCCTATAAAAGTGTCTTCATTTATGTTCCAGTAGTGTGGAAAATTTCTCCTGGCTTCTTTTGCTTTGGTTGGAATATCTGCTCTCCCTGGTTTCAGATGTGCTGCCTCATATGTGAAGTTGGTCTCTCAGCTTGGACCCTGTGGACTGAAGTGAGTTAGCCTGCCTGTCTAACTTTCTTTTCCATCTTTACCCCTGAGTGCTAATTCTTGACGTAATTTCAGCACCAGACAGTATGCTTTTGTCATTTCAAGAATGCAATAGAAGTGAAACCTCAAATGTACCCTTTTGGGATTGGCTTTTTTAACTCAGCATAACTCTATGGAGGTTCATCTAGTTGTTACATTTATCAATAGCTTGTTCCTTTTTATTGCTAGTAGTATTCTTTGGTATGGCTACATTCCATGTTTACCTCTCCACCAATTGAAGGACTTCTGGGTTGTTTCCAGTTTTGGGCTATTGTGAAAAATGCTGCTATATATACTTGTGTACAGGTTTTTGTGTGAGCATAAGTTTTCATTGCCCTGGGATAAATGCCCAAGAGTGCAATTGCTGGGTTATATGGTAGTTTCGTGTGTAGTTTTTTCTTTTATTTTGCTTTTTTAAGAAACTGCCAGGCTATTTTTCACAGTGACTATACTGTTTTACTCTCCCAACAGCAATATATGAGTGATTCAGTTTTTCCACATCCTTCCCAGCATTTGGTGTTATCTTTATTTTTTATTTTAGCCATTCTGATCATATATAGTGATATCTAATTGTGATTTTAATTTCCATTTCTCTAATAGCTAATGATGTTGAACATCTTTTCATGTGTTTATTTGCCATGTGTGTATCCTCTCAGTGAAATGTCTCTCCATGTCTTTTGCCAATTTTCTGATAGGATTGTTCACTTTTTAAATTCAGTTTTGAGAATTCTTTCTATATTCGAAATACAAGCGTGTGTTGGATATGTGATTTGCTAGTATTTTCTGCCAGCCTGTGACTAGTCTTTTCATCTTCTCAATAAGGACTTTCACAAAGTGAATATTTTAAAATTTTGTTAATGTCCAATTTATCAATTTTTAAATGATCATACTTCTAGTATCAAGTCAAAGACACTTTTGCCTAGCCCTAGTTACTGAAGATTTTCTATTTTTTTCTTGAAAGTTTTACATTTTACATTTGAGTCTGTTAAGATGTAAGACTTAGGTCAAGTTTCTCCATTTTTTTAAACTGATGGCTGTCCAGTTGATTTAACATTATTATTTGAACACACTGCCTTCCTTTCATTGACTCACTTTTGCACCTTTGTCAAAATCTATTGGGCATATTTGTGTGGATTTATTTCTGAGTTCTCTATTGTGTTCCATTGATAATTTCTTAAAACAGGCTAATTTTTCCCATTTCCTTCTTTTTTAAAAAATTATTTTAGCTATTCTAGTTCCTTTGCATTTCTATATAAAATTGAGAATAATCTTATACTATACATCTATAAAAAATCTGGCTAAGATTCTATCTCTAATCTATGAACATTGTATGTCTTTCCACATTAATATTTAGATTGTTGATGTCTTACATCAGCATTGTGTAGCTTTTAACACACAAATCATGTACATTTCTTGTTAGATTAGATTTACAACTAAGTACTTTTCTTAAGCTATTGCAAAAGTATTGTTTTGGCTTCTTTTGCTTTGGTTGGAATATCTGCTCTCCCTGGTTTCTGATGTGCTGCCTCATATGTGAAGTTGGTCTCTCAGCTTGGACCAACTTTATTTAATTTATTTATTAATTAAATACAATTAATTTTTGTATGTAGATCTTGTATGTTGCCACATTGCTGACTATGCTTATTAGATCTAAGAGATATGTGGGGTTTTTTTGGTAAAATTTGAAATTTTCTATCCAATCATGTCTTCTGTAATAGAGACAGTTTTATTTCTTCTTTTCCGATATGTATGCCTTTTATTTCCTTTTCTTGCCTTATTGCACTGGCTAAAAATTCCAGTTTTATGTTGACTAAGAATGGTAAAAACAGACTCTTGCAATGTAACATTAAGCATAATGTTAGTCATAGGTTTATCAAATTGAGTAAATTCCCCTCTATTTCTATTTTTTTGGGAGTTTTCATCATGAATGAGCATTGGATTTTGTCAAATGATTTGTTCCACATTGATTTATTTTATTTTGTTATTATATATTTTTCTTCTTTGGTGAATATGGTGCGTCACATCAAATTGGTTACATCAAATGATTTTTATATATTGAACCAGCCTTGCATGCCTAGAATAAATCTCGCTTACTTGTGGTGTATAATTCTTTTTATAATATTGCTAAATTCTATTTGCTAATGTTTTGTTAACAATTTTTGCATTATATTCATGAAGGATATTGGTCTGCAGTTTTCTTGTTTTGCACTGTCTTTCTCTGATTTTGGTATCAGAGTAATATTAGCTTCATAAAATTAATTGGGAAGGGTTTCCTGCTCTTCTACATTCTGGAAGACATTGTGTAGAATTGGTGTTAATTCTTTAAACATTTGGTAGAATTTTTCAGTAGAACCATCTAGGACCAGGGAATTGTTCTTTCATGGTGTTTAAAATCATGAATTTAATTTCCTTAACAGTTATGGGACTACTCAAATGATCTATTTCATATTGGATAAATTATGGGAGTTTGTTCCAGGAATTTATCCATTTTATCTAAGCTGTCAAATTTATGTGTATAGAGCTATTTTTTGTACAGGCTGAGCATCCCTACTCTGAAAGTCTAAAACCTAAATGTTCCAAAATCTGAAACTTTTTAATCCCTGACATAACACCATAAGTGGAAAATTCCACACCTTTGCCTTTTGGTGGTTCAATGTAAACAAACGTCATTTCATGTACAAAATTATTTTAAAATGTTGTATAAAGTTACCTTCAGGCTATGATATATGAAACATAAATAAATTTTATGTTTAGACTTGGGTCTCATCCCCAAGATATCTCATGATATATATGCAAAAATTCTAAAATCTGAAAAAATCTGAAATCTGAATTTCTGGTCCCAAGCATTTCAGATAAGGAATACTCAACCTGTATTCCCTTATTATCTTTTTGATATCTGCAGAGTTTTTAGTAATACCTGCTGTTTGATTCCTGATGTTAGTAATTTATCTTCTGTCTCTTCTTCTTTGCCAGTCATACTAAAGGTTTGTCCATATTCTTGTTCTTTCCAAAGAACCAGTTCTTTTTTCCATTGATTTTCTCTATTGTTTTTCTGTTTCAAATTTTATTGATTCTGCTCTTTATTATTTCCTTCATTCTGCTGGTTTTGGATTTATTTTGTTTTTCTTTTACCAGGTTGTTGATGTGGAATGTTATATTATTGATTTAAGAATTTTCTTTTTTTTTTTTTTTTTTTTGATGATTTAAGAATTTTCTCTTTCTTAACATATGCTTCTAGTGTTACAAATTTCCCACTCAGCACTGGTATAACTGTGCACACAAATTTTAGTATGTTGTATTTTCATTTTTATTCAGTCTAATGTATTTTATGATTTCTACTTCCTTCTGACCTTTATGATTTCTGATGAGAAATCAACTGTCATGTGAGTTACTTTTCTCCCATTGGTAAGGTGTCATCTTTATCTGGCTGCTTTCAAGATAATTTGTCTTTCATTTCCAGAAGTTTAATTATGTATTTTGTCATGGGTTTCTTTGGGTTTATCACTGTTTGGGCTTTGTACAGCTTCTTGAATCAGTAGTTTTATATTTCCTGCCAAATTTGGACAGTTTTCAGTTATTATTTCTTTGAATAATTTTTCATTCTCATTTTCTTTCTCTTCTGCTCTAGGATTACATAAATGTTAGATCTTTTATTATAATGCCCTTCACTCTGAGGCTCTATTAATTTTAATTTTTAGTCTATTTTCTTACTGCTGTTTAGATTGGGTTATCTCTGTTGTTCTCTTTTCCAGTTTAATGATTCTTTCTTCTTCCCCTCCATTCTGCTGTTGCACCCATTTTATTTTAGTTGTTGTATTTTGCAGTTCTAAAGTTTCCCTTTGTTTCCTTTTTACATTTTCTATTTCTTTGCTGAAAATTTCTATTTTTCATTTGTTTCAAGAGTGTTTAATCATTCATTGAAACATTTTTATGATGGCTGCTTTAAAATCTTTGTCAGATAATTTTCAATGTCTCTGCTGTTTCAGCATTGGGATCATCATTAGTCTCTTTTATTCAGTTTAAGATCTTTGTGTTATGAGTGATTTTTCAAATAAAATCTGGATGTTTTTGTATTTTGTTATGAGACTCTGGATCTCATTTAAGCATTTTACTTTGTCTTTCTCTGATACTGCTGTGTCAAGAAAGGGGGAGGGAAACTCCTTGTTATTGCCAGGTAGAAGTAGAAGTTCAGGTTTCCCACCCAGCCTCTGTTGATACCTGGGGGCAGGTGGGCTACTCATTACTGCTGAAAGGGTGGGACTTTTGGCTTCCCTTGTGGTCTCTATTGACTCTGCAGTGCAGTGGTCTTGTTATTGCTAGTTATTGGTAAAAACCCCCACTCTCCTTTAGGTTTCTTTTCTTTTCTTTTCTTTTCTTTTCTTTTCTTTTCTTTTCTTTTCTTTTCCTTTTTCTTAACATCACCCTATTAGAGAACTTTAGGCCTCTTTTGACACCACTGTTTTCCATAGCAGACATATCATTTTGCATTCCCACCAATGGTGTGCAAGGGTTCCAACTTCTCCACATTCTTACCAATACTTCTACAATTCTGCAATTTATGTGGAACTACAAAAGACCATGACTAGCCAAATCAACCTTGAGAAAGAAGAACAGAGCTGGAAGCATCACACTTCCTGATTTTAAATATATTATAAAGCTAAAGTAATCAAAACAGTATGATACTCACACAAAGACAGACTTATAAACCAATGGAACAGAACAGAAAGCCCAGAAATAAAGCCATACATATATGGTCAACTGATCTTTGACTGGGGTGCCAAGAAGACACAATAGGGAAAGGATAGTCTCTTCAACAAATGTGGGCAAATCACTAACCACATGCAAATGTAATGAAATTGGACCCTTATCTTATACACCAAAATCAACTGAAAATGGATTAAAGACTTAAATGTAATACCTGAAACTATAAAACTCCTAGAAGAACACATAGGGGAAATCTTCTTGACATTGGTTTCAACAATGACTTCATGGATGCTATAGGCTGAATGTTCGTGTCCCTCCCAAATTTATATGTTGAGACCTAATCCCCTAATGTGAGGGTATTTGGAGGTGGAGCCTTTGGGAGATGATTAGGTCATGAAGATGGAGTTCTCGTGAATGGGATTAGTGCCCTTATAAAAGAGATCATGGAGAGATCTCTCATCCCTTTTGGTCATGTAAGGTTACACATGCCTGTTGCAGAGGAAGATGGCCATCCATAAGGAAGTGGGACCTCACCAGACACCAAATCTATCAGTGCCTTGATCTAGGACTTCCCAATTTCCATAACCATGAGAAATAAATTTCTGTGGTTTGTAAGCCACTCAGTCTATGATATTTTGTTATAGCAGTCTGAACAGACTAAAACAAAGGATATGACACACACAGGGAACAAAGGTAAAAATAAACAAGTGGGACTATGTCAAACTAAAAAGCTTCTGTGTAGCAAAGGAATCAACAGAGTGAAGAGATAACCTACAGAATGAGAGAAAATATTTGCAAACCATATATCTGATAAGAGGTTAATCTCTAAAATAAATAAGGAACTCCTGCAACTCAGTAACGAAAAACTAATAACGCCATTAAAAACTGGACTAAGGGCTTGAACAGACATTTCTCCAAAGAAGGCATAAATGACCAAAAAGTATATGAAAAAATGCTCAGCATTACTAATCATCAAGAAATGCAAATAAAAATCACAATGAGATATTACTTGCATTGTATTAAGCTACGGTGATAACGATATGCCAACATAATACCCTTTGTTGGTTTTAATGCATTAACTTGAGGAAGGTGGGATATTTTATTTAATATAAATAGAGGTTATCTTTGGCATCTGATGAATAAGACCTTAATAAGTAAATTTCCTTATTTTCCCCCTTCTGTTGGCATTAGGTACGCATTTATATCCACATAAAAGCAGACTCTGTCACTTGTGAGTTCCGCTTATCCTTGGATAAGTCTCAAGTATCAAAATTGATTTTTTAGAATGTTAATTTGAAAAACAGCAGAGATAAGATTCAAGGATGCTTGCTCTTAGAGAAGGATTATTTATTAAGGGAAAGACTTGTCTTTTGAAAATTATTATCATAATTATCACTAAGAACTGAATTCTATATTTCTTATTAAGGCAAAATACCTATTAGGCTAACACAAGAAGGATGTTGATTGCAGTGGGATATCTGTCTGAGTAGGGCTAAGTAATCAGCTTTGAAACGTCACTCACAGGGAATCAGCAGGGCAGAGGCTATTCTCTGGCAGATCTCAATACATTTTTTTGGAATTATCAAGGATTTGACATCGTCCTTGCATAGGTTATTATTCTGGATAAATCCAGAAGCAATATTTAGGACTAGAGGAAAAATTATATTGGAACAAAGAAAACAGCTTAGATATCCAAGGAGCCATATTAACTCATTGACTATGTTGAGAGTCATTGAATCATGTACTGTCAGAGTTAAAGGTATTTGGTCTCAACCCACGCTGGTTAGTAATTCTACTCTGCAGTCACCTTGCCACGATGTTTTTCTGTCTCATGCCAGGAAAATTGGAGCCCTGCAATGACAGACCACTTCAGTCTCTGTGTGCTGACTTCCCGGTCTTCATTTGTAAGGCTTGACTCTATTCCTTGGGGCCATGCAAGGGTTTTGTGAGTAAATAATAAGAATGCAATTTAGCTTAAGCATTTAAAAACATTAAAAACCTCAATACAATAGGCACTTGACATTTTGAAAGGCTACATGCCAAAACTTTTAATATTCTTCAGACATGAAAATATTGCTATAGAACATAATTTCCTCCCTAAAGTGTAAAAAGTTCTCAAGTAGCAAGCTATAGCCACCAACCACTGAGTTTCCAGATAGATCCTAAGCAGTTGACCAGTTTCATTCACTCCTTAGGAATTTTGTAAAACACTTTACCTCTGTAACTTCCCTAGCTTATCCATTTCTTTATTCCTTCACTTATTCTACAAAAATGTATGAAGGCCTAGTATGTGACAGGCACTGTACTGAACTCTGGGTACTTTAGAGAATAAGCAGATTTAATCCCTGTCCTTAAGGTGTTAGCAGTCGAGAGAAGAGATAGTCAATAGATAAGTAAATAAGTAAAAAATACAATTTATGGTACGTGCATTGAAGGAAACAAACAAGTGGCACATGGTATATTATAGAGGAAGACCTTTTTTATTTTCATTATTATTTTATTTTTTTAGAGACAGGGTCTTGCTATGCTGCCCAGTCTTGCCATCATAGCACACTGCAATCTAGAACTCTTGGCCTCAAGCAATCCTCCCCCTTCAGCCTCCTGAGTAGCTAGGACTACCTGCATAGGCCACCACGCCTGGCTGTATAAGAAGACCTCTTTGAAGGAATGACATTTAAGCTGAAAGTTGAAAGAATCTCATAAAAAGCAGGGAAAAGAGCATGCTTAACAGAGGAACAGCAAGTCCCTGAGACTGGAAAAAGCCTGGGGCATTTGGGGGGTTGAAAGAAGGTCAGTGTGGCTGCAGAGCCGTGAGAAAGGGGGAACAGGCAGGAGATGGATGAATTTTGTCAGACAGGCAAGGGCCAGATCATGCAGGGTCTTTGTAGACCATTGTAAAGAGTTTGGATTTTATATGCAAGAGGAAGCCATTGAAAGGGTTTTAGCAGAAAAGTGACATGTTGACAGATGAGGTCCAACTTGTGGCAATCCACAGTAGCCATTTTGCAGAAGGGTATAGAATTTGCTTGCTAACTCCACGGAAAGGCAGCAGGTAAGAATCTGTGACATATAAAGGTGACTGTGGTGGTTGTAGGGAAGATGGGCTGGAGGAGTCATGAGTGACAGTAGGCAGCAGGGAAGCCCACAGAATAGTCGATGTGAGATGGTGGCTTGGGCTAGGTAGCAGTGGTGGAAATGAAGAACACTGGAGGACTTGCCCTGCCATTTCAATGTAGAAGTGACAGAGATAGTGCGTTGATATCGCGCAGCTAGAATGGGTGGATGTGGTGCCAGTTGCTGAAGTGGAGAATTTGGGGGAGAGATGGGTGGTGCACTGCATCAGTTGTGCGACTTGGGACTGCCTTGTCTATTGTGAGAGGTTGGCAGACATCTGAGAGGCCATGGCTAGTAGGCGTCTGCAAACCAGAACTCAAGGAGAGGTTTTGGGGTATAAATTTGGTATTCTGGAGCATATAGATGTAATTTTCAGTCATGAGAACTGAAGACATCACCTAGAGAGAGGGTGATAAGGGAGAAGAAAAGAGAGCTAGGATGGAATCCGGGATAAAGGGGATAATCAGAGGTCAAGGGGAGGCAGAGGGGTCTACAAAGGAGTCTGAGGAAGATTTGAGACAGAAGGAGACCCAAGATAGTGTGGAGTCAATTAGACAGGGTTGAGGGGAGAAGAGGAGAGTGAAGGATGAAGTGTCCGCTGTACTGAATGCTGGTAAGAAACACTGGCTTCTGAATTCAAAAATCGTAAGCATCAAATCAAAAGCAGGTGTATTTATCATAGTTATTTCACGTGTGTTTCACCTACTGATGTGTGTTTCTCTTGCTCATCGGGAGCAGTGATGACTCCTATCTTATTCACAAACAATGTCAAATCACATACTTTAAAGAAAAGCCTTTAGTCTTTTTTCTTTGTGAATTTTGATTCTCCCTGAATTCTCTGGATAATTTCCACAATTCTCTCTATTCTGCTAACATATGCAGAATCTATAATCTTTAAATGTCTCCACTTTTCAAATGCAAAACTATTTTAGAGGCAGTTTATTATCTTTTGAAAATTGTCCATGTTCATTTAAAAACAGATTAGCTCTTCACCTTCAATGAATTTGAATTGTCATGTTGCAGGAGCCTTGGAATATTAAGCTTATCGGAAAGTTAGGACAAGTTTTCCCTAGAGGGTGGAGAGTAGTTTTAAATTCGAAGTGGAAAAAAAAGTTCCATATCTTAAAATAGAAGCAAATTTTTTCTCTGTTTCACATTCTCTCAAGATATCCACAATCCTTTCTAAACTCTCTATTTATTATTAAATACAAGCAATTTAGCTCCTTTGTAAGGTTATGCAAATAACTCATCCAGAATTAGCATTTAACATGCAGTTCTTATATGCACACAAATGTTTTGTATAAAGTTGTTTTAAAAAGATTCAAATCTTTATAATTAGGAAGGGAAAATATATTAATAGGAATAAAGGGATACTCTGCTAATCTCCCATATGTAAATTAGCTTATAATTTCCATCATTTACTTTAGAAGCAACAGAACAATGGAACTTTTATTATTCAATATTGCTGTCTCTTTCCTTCTCCTGCTAGAAAGTATGTGCATATACATGTATATCTAAAAAAATTAACAAGGAATGTTAAATATTTTAGTCTTGTGGGACTGAGATGGTTGAGTAACTCGTGAGTGTGAAGTTGATACTCTGTGCTTTGGCAGCCTGAAGGATAAAGTGCAACGCAGAATCTCTTGGGTTCTCATTTCAACTGCTTGTGTTTTTTGTCCTTGCCAGTGGGGTTGGATCCACCCCTGCCCGCCTGGACCCTTCCTCCATGGTTTCCCCTCCCCCTTCCCAATCTTTACATAGAGTACATTATTGTAAAATGTCTGGGGAGCTGTTCACTTCCTTGAAGGGCTTCTCTTTGCTTTAGTCTCTAGCTTGGTCTTTGGAAAACAGGCTCATGTAGGCTGCAGATGAACACTGGTCAACAGTAAGGTACTGGCTAGCTTCTGTAGTCTCGCTTCTCTCCTGGAGCTTGGCTTTCTTTTCCAAGAGTCCAGAAGTGCAGTACATAGTGCTGGGAGTATAATTAGGTGAACTGCAACTAGCGTGCTGAGGGAGGCAAAATCAAGTCAGACAAAGAACTGTTGAAAAGGTCTTGAGCCTAGAAGCAGAAAGGGGTGCTCTGTAGAGACTTTAACTAGAAAGTGGTTTTATATATGTTCCTTACAGTTGCCAAGCGGGAGAACTAGGAAAATGGGTGAAATGTATAAGGGATACGTGTTTCTCCAACAAGCATTTAGGAAAATACCAGGTATCAGGCAGATCTCTGGCAGACTAGACACAAGATGAAAACAGCATTTATTCTCTTCAAGGAATTTACTGCCCTATGGGGAAGTAGACATGCAAACAAACAATTGTAATAGGTCATGATAAATGCCACCATAAAGGTTTGTATAGTATTCAGTGAAAGGCAGCCTGTGTCTGCTCGGGGGTGCCAAGAACAGCTCCTGCGTCCTCACTGCCACCACCTCACTCACAATTCCATTATCTTTCATCTAAGCTTCTGCTGCAGTCTCAGGGCTGGTCTTCTTGCCGCCAGCTTTGTTGCTTCTACTGTTTTATCCACATTGTAGCTGGAGTAATCTTTCCAGAAAGGAAACCCAATTTCCCCCACTAAAAAGCCATGCATAACTTTTCATTACCAGAAAAACAAAATCAAATCCTTAATCTGGCCCCCGTTTCAGTCTCTAACCTTCTCATCACTCGTCACCTTAAGCTCCATCTACAATGAACTACTTGCAGTTTTCCCAAGTCACCATTTCTTTCTGACTATTGAGCCTGAAAACACCTGTCCTGCCCTCAAAATACATATAAAAAGAGAAGCACACGTGTGTGGGCTCGTGAGCCCATGTCCGTGTATACACACACTGTGTGCATATCCATGTGCATCCACTCACACACTTCCCATTCTGTCCTTAGCCTTATTATCTCATTTTTTTCTTCCCTCTGGTCCACAACACACCCCGAGATTCAGTGTTATCCCTCCTATGGGTCCACTCCTGTGTGTCAGCCTCTGTGGGCACCTACTCGATGAGCTCATCGCACTGTATTGTACTCGGATGTTTACTTTTCCATCTTTTTTACTGGAGGAAGTTCCTTAAGTGTGGGGACCCTTTCTTATTCATTACTGTATTGCCAGCAGCTACCCCGGTTCCAAGTACATTATACAGGATGATTATATTTTTGTTTAACAGATGAGTAAACTAATAAATGTTTGAACAACGATGTCAAAAAATAGGAGGTAATATCCCTGTCCCTGTCAGAGTACAAATATATGTTACATATCTCAGTCGAGTGACTATTCCAGAAACTTTGGAAGTTTCTTCAAACTCTAAAAAACTATAATTAAGATAAATCTGTCTCAGATCCTTTTCAAAAAGAGGCAATACGTAAGTAAATAATCTGTGAACTGTTCCTTGCCTACAGGCCATGTGAATTTTATGTTGACTTGACTGGGGTATGGGATGCCCAGGAGTCGGGTTAGACATGATTTCTTGGCATGTCTGTAAGAGTGTTTCTGGAAGAGACTAGCATTTGAATCGCTGGACTAAGTAAAGCAGATTGTAGTTCCCAATGTGAATGGGCATTATCTAACCTGTTGAGGGCCCACATAGAACAAAAAGGTGAAGGAAGGTTGAATTCTGTATGCTCAAGCATTCTCGCCAACTGCTTGAGCTGAGACATTGGTCTTCTCTTGCTCTTGGTGGGACTGACGCCATTGATGCTCCTAGTTCTCAGGCTGTTGGGCTCAAACTGGAATTTTCGTCACCTGCTTTCATGGCTCTCCAGCTTGCAGACGGCAGATTGTGGGACCTCTCAGCCTCCGTGATTGTGGGAGCCAATTTCTTGCAATTCATCTCATTCTATCTCTAACTCTAACTCAGTACTATTGGTTTTGTTTCTCGGGAGAACCCTGACTAATATCAATGCTCAGACTCTTTGATTTTTTTTCTGAATTGAGCAAAATTCTGATTTCAGGGTACAACACTGAGGCTGCAGTTATACAGCAAAATAGTCCTCCACAGCAAGAGTAGCTGAGTCCAGCAAGCTTCATAAAGCTGGCTGAGCAGACTGCTAGGACACACAGCCGCTTAGTTGAGTTTAAGGAGAAATCAGGCTTTTGTTCCTCCCTTTCAAATCTCATAAAAGTGCAAAAATTACAGCATCCTAAGAAGAGACTCATCTTCCCCCAATCCTATCTCCTTACCACTACTGCTTTGGTGGCTTCCAACTGGTAGCACCTGCAATTCTTTGCCTTGAACTTTCTCTTGCTGCCAGAGCCCACTTTGTAGCCTGTGGGCTAGGTGGGAAATGCCAAGAAATTGACTCCCCTCTTCAACCCTCAAGCAAAGACTGACCAGCATTGGTATATAACTGTCGCTTGAGTGAGATAACTTCAAGGCACACAACCTGCCCTGGCTCCCAGCATTTTTCTCGGGGGAAGATGGCTCTAGCTGCTTGCAGTGGGAACCCGCTTGTTGACATACCTTTCCTGGTTTCCTTCCCTTTTCTGTCTCCCGGACACATACTGCTTTATTGGTTCCTATGATCACCACCCAAATAAACTCAAATCTTTATCTCAGAGTTTGCTTCTAGGGGAACTCCCAAACTGAGACAACTGCCAATAAGCAGATGTCCTTTCTTCTTGGAGCATGAGTCTGTCAGAGAAACCTGAGGCAGTTGGGAATTACAGTGAAGGTCTGGCCTTCTCAAGAGGGGTTAGACTGAGCAGACAGAGGACTGAGGATGTATACTGGCTCAGAGGGCCAGGTTTACAGAAATGGTTTCACAGGCTGTTGTTTGCACTGCTTACGAAAGAGAATTATACCTTTACTCATACTCAAATATTTTATACATTTAATTAGGCCAAAATATCATAGGGTCTGGGCAGACTATGGTTCAATATTTACAAACTTATCACAACCTTGGAAGTTACCACATGGTAATTACTGTGGTTTGAATGTGTCCCCAAAATTTCATGTATTGGAAACTTAATCCCCAAATTCATATGTGGATGGTATTTGAAGGGGGCCCTTTGGGAGACAATTAGAGTTAGATAAAGGTCATCAGGGTGGGACCCACATGATGGGACTGGTGGCTTTATAAGAAGAGGAAGAGAGATCTGAGTTGGCATGCTCTTGCCTTCTTACCCTCCATCATGTTATGATGCAGGAAGAAGGCCCTCACCAGATGCCAGCATCATGCTCTTAGACTTCCCAGCCTCCAGAACTGTAATAATTTTTTAAAATAAATTATCCAGTTTATGGTATTCTGATATAGCAATAGAAAATGGACTAAAATAGTAATTAAAGCCCACAATTGGCCAGGCACAGTAGGTCATGCCTGTAATCCTAACGCTTTCAGAGGTTAAGGCAGGAGGATCACTTGAGGCCAGGAGTTCAAGACCAGCCTGGGCAAGAGTGAAACCCCTGTCTCTACAAAAAATAGAAAAATTAGCCAAGTGTTGGTGCTCACCTCTAGTCCCAGCTACTTGGGAGGCTGAGGCAGGAGGATTGCTTCTGCTCAGGGGTTTGATGTTGCAGTGAGCTATGATGACGCCACTGTTCTCTAGCCCAGGAGACAGAGCAAGACCCCGTCTTGGGAAAAAAAAAAAAAAGGCTCTTACCTGGAAAATGTTCCTTTCCATCTCTGAGTTTGTCCTAGGGAAAGCAGAGATCTAACCTAACTTATGGAAGTGTCAGAGGCAGATCAGAGATCCTCAGCATTTAGAATTGGGGCCTTGATGTTTATTTAATCCCACCACTCAATTTTGCTCATGAAGAAACTGAGGCCCAGAGAGGTGAAGTGAGATGCTCTCCGTCATAGGTAGGCTCCAAATTCTTACCCCAGTACTTTCTATCATATCCCACCATCTCACAAGCAAGGCTGGCTGCGTTCATTGGATTTCAATCCTCCCCTCTTATTTCTAGTTCTTTTAGACCAGATTTTCCCTGAGAGAACAAGTTACTAGGGGGAGGCCAACACTGGTCACGGCAAGTCTGTTTGGAGTCGTTTTTCCACACTCAGTTAACCCAGACAGAGGCCTCAAGATGTTCTTTTGTTGTGAAAACCAGGGCCCACAGCATCAACTAGGGAAGAGTATTAACAGTAAGTCTAGGACTGACTTTCTTCCCTTAGGCCCACAAGGTAGTAGTTACTCTGGATCCATCTGGCTTCCTTCTGTTGCTGCTGTTTCCGGCCATATCCACACCTACCTCCATTTGCCCCCTTCCCACCAAAAAGGAGGTGCCATTTAGACAGTACTTTCCGCAGGAAAGCAGTGATCATTGCTGTCTGCATAATTTAACCTTTCGTCAGTCATGTGCTAGAAGGAGTCCTCTATCAAAAGATAAGGGTTCATTAGACAAAGCCTTACCCGGCAGCTCCAAAAGCCACCATCATGCCCTGCTTTGTTGGTACCATGCAAAGAACTTGAGTTACCTTGATTAACAAGAAATTTATTGTCAAAAGACATATGAGCATGAGAACAGCAAGAGTCCCAGGGAATTAGGAAAAGGTTTGCATCTAGGCCTCATGAAGAAGGTTTGTATTCTGGGTTGTTTTTTTTTTTTTTTTTTTTTTTTGAGACAGAGTCTCACTCTCTTGCCTGGGGCGAGTGCCGTGGCGTCAGCCTAGCTCACAGCAACCTCAAACTCCTGGGCTCGAGCAATCCTACTGTCTCAGCCTCCCGAGTAGCTGGGACTACAGGCATGCGCCACCATGCCCGGCTAATTTTTTTTCTATATATATTTTTAGCTGTCCAATTAATTTCTTTCT
>RJWJ010037902.1:0-15277 GCA_004363605.1 Indri indri
GAACTTTTAGCTGAGATGAGGACAGTTTGTCATTCACTCATTCCCCAAATACTGAATGTTTGCTCTACCGTTCACTAAACTGATGTTTTAGTTGCTAGAGATTCAGCTTTGAGAAAAACAGATAAAAACTCCTTCCTTCATGGAATGCACATGCTAGTGGGGTCAGACAGAAAGAACCATGTAACAAATGTAGAATGTTAGATGATATTAAAGCTTTGGAAGCCAAGAAGAAATAGGCAGAGTTGGTAGGAGGAAGAGGTGTTATTTTAAGCAGGGTGGTTAGGAAAGGCTTTCCTGGCCATGCTGAGGGAAAATGCCATGTGGATGCCAGAGGAAGAGCAATCTAGACAAAGGGATCAATAACTAGCTGCAACTAACCACTTTTTCCCAGGACCCTGAAATGGGCCTGTCTGGAATATTGGAGGAAGCGTGGGGCAGAACGTAGAGGAGAGTGTGGTGCCCAGGCAATGAGGTGAGGTGTTTCATGGGACAGGGAGTGAAGGCCAATGTCAAATGATAGGTCAGGTAAAGTGAGGAATGAGAAGGGGCCATCCCTGGTCTTGAAAAGGGCAGGTTCAATGGAGTGGTAGGATCGAAAGCCTGTTTGAATTAGGTCCAAAAAAGACTAAAAGAAAAGGAAATAGAGAAGCCAGTACAGGCAACTTTTCCAAAGAATTCTTCTGCAAAGGGGAGCAGAGAAACAGAGCTCTAGAGGGGTGAAGAGGGTTATTTGGACAAATTTACCTCTTCCGCATCAAGTATTTTTGCAGCAGTGTTGGTCACAACTTGCATTCAATTTCACAGAAATTTTCTATTTGTTTTTTTTAAATGTGTGTTTCTATACACACACACACACATATATATATATATTTTTATTTTTATTTTTATTTTTTTTTCTGAGACAGAGTCTCCCTCTGTTGCCTGGCCTAGAGTGCCGTGGCATCGGCCTAGCTCACAGCAACCTCAAACTCCTGGGCTCAAGTGATCCTTCTGCCTCAGCCTCCCGAGTAGCTGGGACTACAGGCATGCACCACCATGCCTGGCTAATTTTTTCCATATATTTTTAGTTGTCCAGACAATTTCTTTCTATTTTCAGTAGAGATGGGGTTTCACTCTTGCTCAGGCTGGTCTCAAATTCTTGAGCTCTATCCTCCCGCCTCAGCCTCTCAGAGTGCTAGGATTACAGGCGTGAGCCACTGCACCCAGCCCATACACATATATTTTATCATCTTTTTCCAATGTGAAAAAAGTATATATTAATAGCAAAAAAATTTAAAAAATATAAACAATTTATATATATATGTGTGTGTGTGTGTGTGTGTGCGCGTGCGTGCGCGCGCACGCGCGCGTGTATGTATGTTTGTATGTGAATATATATTTTAGAGACAGAGTCTTGCTCCATCGGCCAGGCTGGAGTGCAGTGGTGTGATCATAGCTCACCATAACTTCAAACTCTTGGGCTCAAGTGATCCTCCTGCCTCAGCCTCCTGAGTAGCTGGGACTACAGGTGCATGCTACCGTGCCCGGCTAAATTTTTGTAGAGACAGGATCTCACTATGTTACCCAGGCTGCTCTCAAACTCCTGGGCTCAAGCAATCCTCTTGCCTCGGTCTCCCAAAGTGCTGGGATTGCAGGCTTGAGCCACTGCGCCAGGGCAAAAATAATAATGTATATTCATCATCAGATGGCAAATGGACTAAACAAATTGAATATTGGTAACTTAGGCTTGTGAAGGTAGACTAATCTTTCACGAAATTTATATGAGAAGGAAAGACGAGACCTAGGGAAAAATCCAAAGGAACATTCAAAGTTCAAATAGGAGTTGGAGGATATAGAAAATATTTTAGCATATTTATGGGTTGAGAGGATCAAGGGGTAAGAATCAGAAGAGAGAGTTAATGGGAAAGGCCTCAGAGAAGACAGGAAGCGATATTACCAAAAATATACTGGAAATGTTAGATTTTTATTTGGAGGAGGAACACCTCTTCTTCAGACTCAGGAGCAAAAGAAGAAAAGTGATAAACAACAGAGGAAAGTTTCATAGGTGGACTGGAGAAGATACATTCAAGTTATCTTTACCATCTGCCCTGTTAATTAATGGAACTTGGGCTCAGAAGTAACACAGATGAGTGAAATATACCGATAAGTTAAATACTATACTGTCAATCGTCTCATTCTTTGCCCTCCCAAATTATAATTAATTAAAGAGAACAAAACAGACTGATTTATTCTCCTCCTCCTTCCCATTCACAGAGATGATAATGATGAGTAAATGGAGCAGAAGTTATAGGCAATAAGGATGCAATCAATTTAGAAATTGTGCAGACTCTAAATAATTATGAGCTGACTATATTAAGACACTTTTCTCAATGTAAATCCCCACAAAGTTGTAATCATAAGTTCCGTATTTTACCCTACACATCAGTAGAGAACGAATCACTGTGCCTTTTAAAAACAGGTTATCATATTTCATTTTTATAACTCACTGAAATTGGGATGTATCTTACAATTTATGGAGTGTCCTAACTTAACTAGAAGTGTTTTCATTTCTACTTTAGTGAGATATAAAATAATGGTCCATTTTACAATATTTTCCGTTTTAATTTCATTGAAATGTTGAATATAACAACACGAATTTGGAAATACAGGGTTTTTAAAAATTATTATGGGTACATAATAGTTGTATATGTTTATAGGGTATATGTAATGTTTTGATACAGGCATACGATGTGAATTAATCAAATCAGAGTAATTGGGCTGTCCATCACCTCAGACATTTAACATTTCTTTCATGTTAGGAACATTCCAGTTCTACCCTTCTGGTTATTTTAAAGCATACCCTGACTTATTATTGATTTTAGTCACTTTGGTGTGCTATCAAATATTGTTCATTCTATCTATGAACTATATTTTTGCATCCATTAACCATCCCTACTTTATCTTCCCCCTCCTGAAATGCAGATTTTGTCTAAAATTCATTTTTTTAAATGTCAATTCAAGGTGCATTAAATATTTTAATCCTGCATCTATTTATCAGTTACTTACCTCTTTATCCATATTTTCATATTCACAAACTCTTTCAATGGAAACTGCATTGCTTTCAATTTCACATGCTTGCCTTACCCAAAAATTCAAAGAATGAGTAATCTGGGGAAGGAAACAAGAGCTTAATGCATGTTCTTTTGTCTTTTATGTAATATAAATAATACTTTATTTTTATAAAGTTTCATTTTTCATGTACTTTATTTCTTTTGATTATTTAATAGCTCTAGCACACTTATGTTTCTTTAAGTACATTAAACTCACTAATATACACTAAAAAATGTAATTATTTGGCAGAAGACAGAATGACCACAATTCAGCATATATTAAAGAAGTCTATACTTGGTATAAGGAAGGATGAATGCTAAGATTGATGGGATATACCTCAAAAATACACATCCTAAATGAGAGGGGAAAAAAAAAATAGTGCACAAATACTTTGGCATTCTTCACTATCTTCTGTCAGAAGGAAGTTTCTCCTAACTTTCTGACTTTCTCCTAACCTTCGTTCCCTTTTTTTTTTAAACTTTACTTCCTTCTCACCCTATTTCCAAATGTAGGTTCTGCAAGATTGTTATTTCTAGCCTAATTCTAAAAATCAAAAAGCTTTGACAATCTAGTTTTCTCTTGAGTTTGGTGCCAACCCATTTGGTGGCCCACCTGACTTCAACTGATATGGGGCTCTTCAAAATGTTTATTTAACCTACTTAGGGAGTATATTAGCATATTTCACTGCAAAACACAGTAATGCTTGATTATGGGGTGCTGCCCCAGGCCCTGCATATAGATATGTACCATCTTCCCTTTCTTGAAGCCTAAATTCTAAATTCTGAAATGCAACAGTTTTTGAATAAGGGGCTAAGGGCATAAACCAAAATCATCTAGACTTATCTTCTAAATAACGTGGAATTATATTAAACAGTTAAGGGCACTTGCCATTTTACAAAGGTGGCATGAACACACTCATATCACTTGTGCTTCGCAGTGTAATATAAAATAGAGCTTATTAGGGAAAAACTTACAAGCAAAGGAAAAGTAGCACTTAGACTCTCCCCAGAGCCTGCACTATTTTCTTGCTTAGGCTGGGCAAATTGGATGCACTGGCCTTAGTGAAGAGGGGCTCTACCCTGTAACATTCTATTAATCTATAAGGGTAAGACAGCGGAAGCTTCTGAGTAACTATGGAACAGCAGGAATTTCCTGGTCCCTTAGTGCTCAGCCTTGGGTATCAGCCTATCAGAATCCTATTAGCTGACTTAGAACTGTTGAGCCAGATTCCTGCTACTACCCAAACAGAGAGAAAGAGGCCTCCAGGGTAATCCAGATTTGTCTCTCATTACTTAGTTAATATAATCTATAATTTAGACAGGCAAAAGAGAAGAGAGTTTAATTAATTGGATTATAAACATACCATGTACGGCGAAAATCATTATTTACTTACATTTAGTGCATAGGATATAGATAAACCAACTATTGCTGAATCTATGGAATTGCCAGCCAGCACAGCAAGCAGTGAAGCAAAGAACACCATTATGTTGCCAAGAAATTCAAGTCTAACAGACAGCCACCTGTGGTAAAGGGAATATATTGTTAAGGAAGAGAGATGAAAAGGTTTTGATGCACTTAGAACTAACTGTCCCCTGGGAAATTGAGAAGTAAACATCAATGGCTGCTTTCCTTTTATTCCCCCGCTTACTCGAAATTCAGTCAAACATAGGATTTTTACATGATGACAGCTTAAAAAAATTCCTCTGCATAAAAATATACTTGCAGAACTTTGCTTTAAAATTTGATCAGAATTTAAAAGCAAAGGAAAAGAACACTAACCAAAATGATGTATTGCATTTTTAAAATCCCATTGGAAAATCAACTATCTTTCCAATTACATACACTTTTTATATGATAAAATTATTCTCTAAAAATTAAAATGTGCCCAACTACTATGTAATATTTCATTTATTCTCCTTTAAGGAAATTATCACTTCAAACTCAACAATTTTATAAAATAGTGTATGCAGATAAAAATATATTCTAAAAATATAAAATACAATGCGGAACCATGTAATAAGTAATTCTAATAGCATCCTATATAGCCTTCAACAACTTGGAACTTTGTTTTCATATAAAGGCGTATATACCTTTTGTATGAATATAACAGATGCAATTTAATTTAAATGTATATTAAATACTAAAAAATATTTAGGGCTTATTAATATACACATTTTTAATTGGATGAAATGACATTACAAAATACTCTTTCTGTTTAGAAGTTAGTGAACAAGATATCTAAGAGGAGACTGATCCTAAGGTAGGTGTTTTGATCTGACTTACCTGTTTGAAATTACATTATTGTAGAAACAGACCAAGTTCTCATTCACCACCTCTTTGTTTTGCTGAATGAATCTGTGTTCATGTCCAAATGCCCGGATAGTGGACACTCCTGACAGAGTCTCACTAAAGTGGGAAATGATAGGAGAACGGGAAGCTCCTGCCAACCGCCGAATCTGCCGAGAGCTTGCCATGTAATATCTCTAATTAGAGGACAGAAAGAGGCAGTTGGAAAGATGTAGCTGAAATTGCTTCAGTGGTTTAAAAACTACAAGACCCTTGGGTAATGATTTAAAGAGTGACCCCAAAAAGTGAGACACAAGTCCTAATCCCTGGGACTTATCGAATTATGACTTACTTGGAAATAGTATCTTTGCAGATGTAATTAAGTTAACATCTCAAGATGAGACCAGCCTAGATGTAGGATGGATCCTAAATCCAATGCTGAGTGTTCGTATAACAGACAGAATAGAAGATACAGACACAGGGAGAACACCCTGCGCAGACAGTGGCAGAGACTGGAGTGATGTGTCTATAAACCAGGGAAAATGCCAGGGATTGCTGGCAGCCACCAGAAGCTAAGAGAGAAGCATGAAACAGATTCTCAACCAACCCTGCCTGAATAATTGATTTTGGACTTCTGGCCTCCAGAACTGAGAAAATAAATTTCTGTTGTTTTAAGCCACCCAGTTCATCGTATTGTTATGAATAGGTTATTAAATACTTTGCTACAGGAGCCTTGGGAAACTAACATACTCACACAACAGCAAAAGGCCCAAATTCTGCACAGCACCACTAGAGCATAATTGGGCAAAATTTCACTTTGACAGTGCTCTCAAATGATCATGATTGAATATCTACTATGGAAAAGGCTCTGTGTCAGATGTTGACAATGTGATCAGGCAGTTAATCCACTAAATGAGGGAAGCAGACCAAATAGACAAATAATATTTTTGTACCTAAACATAATTACAGAAAAAAATGTTTGTTTTTTTTCCTATAGAAGTCTCCAGTGCAGCCACAGTTTCAAGTTGGCTCCTCCTTGATCTCAGGCTGAGGACAATTGGGATGGGTGGGGATTGGGGAAATCTTGAGGGAACAAGCCCTGAGTGAACTGGACCATCATTAATTAGCCCCAGCAAATTGCTATCAACTAAAAATGAAAATTAAGGGTTACCGGATCTTGCAAATTTTTCAGGAAAGTCTTCGGATCTGGAGTTTTACGTAAAATTCCTCATTTTAAAATGTCTTCGATTGGTTAAAACACTGAGCGAGCTAAATAAAAGCTAAATAAAAATATCTCAATCTACATACAGTCTGCTAGCTTGCAGCTTATGAACTCTGCTCTGTGCTAAGTGATCAGGAGACTACAAAGGACTATGGCATTCCGAGGTCACAAGGGAATTTAAGAGGTTATCTAGACCAGGGAATATGTTTCTGGGGTCATGGACCCTCGGAGTAGCTGATTAAGGATAAAATATTTTTCTCTAGACAAATGTAAATATGCATACATACTCAAGAGATTTTTATAAAATTTCAGTGAATTGTAGAGGCCATGGAGTTCTTCCATGAAACAGTTCAGGAAATCTAGTTTAAGAACCTTTGATCTAGATCAATGCTTCTCTCACTTCAGTAAGAATCACCTGGAGGGGTTGTTAAAATGCAGACTTCTGGGTCCCCCCTAAGGGATTCTGATCCAATAGGCCTATGACCCTTGGGTCCAGGAACCACATTTTGTATAGCACACATCTATTTCAAATCTCTTATCTCACAGGAGAAAGACCTAGAGCCAGGGAAATGATGTGCAAGGCACAGGAGTCAGGAAGGTGACTAGAACTCCAGGTTCTCGAATCCAAATTCAGAGCTTATACTCTACAACTGCCCCTAACAAGACATGGTCGCTAGACTCTTTTCCACTCCTGGTCACCCTGTTATAGTGTACCAACCATGAGACCATCACAGAAAATTGTATTTGCAACATGAGTGGTTTTTTTCTAAGCAGATATAATTGATCCTGAATACTATTCTTCTGTTTCTGGATTTTTAAAAAAATATATAAGACATAGTCTCTGCTCCCAGAGAAATTACAGTCTCATTGAGGAGGCAATCTGCGATCTCCTAAAAAAAAAAAGCTTATAATACTAGCAGTATGATAACTCCATAATACATAGGTGAGTCAGATCTTTTTGCACTATTTTGATAGAGAATGCTTCACACAGAAAATGAAATACGACCTAGACCATGAAGGGTAAGTAAGATCCAGGCAGACAGAAAGAATAGGGAACATGCATGAAGTAGGAGGAATAATGGAGTATAGGTATAGAAATGAAAAATGTATTAGCATTCTGGCTTGAGTAGACTAAACTTCAATATTAATTAAAATACCTAGGTTTTCGGAAAGCATTAAACTATAAGAACCCTTTTTTTAAAGAGCCTCAGATAACTTTTATATTTAATTTAAAATATATATTAAGAAATTTCGTTTTCCAACAGTGGCCTTATAGTGACATATTTTGGAGTTTAAATTGCTTGACCACATTTTATTATGAAGATATTACATAAGTGTCACGAGAGACATATTTTGCTCTTCCAGCAATCATTTGCTGATATCTGAGATAACAGGACAAAAAGGCAGTATCTGTTTCTCTCTTGGACATGCAGGCAAATTAATTTTCTGTTAAAATGTAAACAACATGTAGGTTTTGTGGTGGGCATAAAAATGCAAGACTCAGCTCTCCTGTTTCAGGGAGCATAGCTGACTGACTGACTGACAGCCCCAGCTGCTGCACCACTCGGTCCGCAACTGTATTAGCGTGAAAGCCACTTTTTCCATGGGTTGTTTCCAGCCAACAACTGAGCATGGCAAGGAGTGCTAAAGCAGGCCCATGCCAGAGACCAGTGGAACGCTCCCAGGGCGAAGTTGGACTGAGGAATTCCCATTAGCTCTAGTGAACTTGTTATGAAACTGCTCCACAGTCCAAGATTCTTTCTACCGAAACCCTCTTCCTTCTTTTTCTCCCTCACAGGGATCAGATCTGACTTGTTCAGCCCAGCCCTTCTCCTGATCACTCTCTTTTATCTTTTACAGCCATTTTCCCCAGTAGATCTCTGGTATATCTAATCCTTTCTTGGATTCTGCTTCCTGGAGAACCTAGACTAACAGGAGGTTTAAGTGGGTCTAAAACTATATTTAACTGTGGGTTGGTAAGTGATTAATATAAATAAAAATCCACATACTTACTTGTATAGAGAAACAGAGGAAAACTAAGGGAATAATCCCCAGAATGAAGAGTGGCAAAGCTCCTGCAATGACCAAAACTGTTCCAACAACATCCAATGTACAATTCATCCACATTCGTAAATAGTAATGGAAACGCGCGTCAATTACAAATATGTCCTGAAAAATTTGATTATCAGGTCACTTTACTTTTAACTTTTCATGTTTTAGAATGAGGGGAAGGAGAAATACATCATTCAGTGAAAAAATTAAAAAGACGTTTACTCAAGTATCCCAATCTGATGATTAAATAAGTCTAACTACATGATCTTTGCTTGCCCTTGTATATTTATCCCCTGTAGTCGACTGTAACAATTAAAAGGCTGTTCTAGTAACAAGATGCCTTGATAAAGCAATTTATATTTTCCAATGACAGCCACGTGGCAATTAATTGTACAACTAAAGTCATAACCTAATTAAAAAAAAGTCTCAAATCCAGTAGAGGGGTTTTCAAAATCCAGTATTTGGGGCACTAGGCTACCACTATTTACTACTCAAAAATTATAAAACACTCGTGGGGCATTGTTATCAACTAAAAACATGTACAGTTGTCTTCTTGGGTAGCTGGGTTCTGCCTGCATCAGAAGAGGGAGAAAAACAAAATAATCTTCATTTATAAAATTAGAAACTGAAAGAGGGAGGTGGACAATAGAAATGAGAGAAGGACACAGGGGAGACTATGCGTTAGTTCTTGCTTTGTTGCATATAACTTAATCAAACTATGTTTGGGATGCAAAGTATGACCTAAGAGAGCCCAAGGAAGAGAAAGACACTAAACCTTGAATGGATAAATAACTCAGTTCAAGACAAAACTGACACAAAATGTAGAGATGGAATTTTATTAATTCTAACTTGCTTCGGGATTTTCCTGACCATCTTATATATCACATAGTGTAACAGGATCATATTCGCATGCAATTTCCTACCTTTTTTTAGAATTTACTTTCCCATACTTCCATCTACTCAAGACCCAATCATTTGAAATTTTACTTTAAAAAAATTGATTGTTACTCAATAGGGTCAGAGTAGGAAATGTCCACTGGCTTATACACACACTATTTTCTTTGCCTAGACGTATAAATGTACAAACATATTTAAAGTTATGACCTGCACTGTCTAATACAGGAACTACTAGCAATATGTGGCTATTGAGCACTTGAAATGTGGCCACTGCAAATTGAAATGTACTATAAGTATATAATACAAACCAGATTTCAAAGACTTTGTACAATAATATAAAATATTTAATTAATAATTTTTATCTATACTACAGTTTGGTATAATGTTTTGGATATGCTTTATTAAATAAAATACATTATCATAATTCATTATTTTGACTATTTCTTTTTGCCTTTTTATTGTGGTTACCAGAAAATTTGAAATTACATTTGTGATTTGCATTGTATTTTTACGGGGCAGTGTAATTAAAAGTGCTTAATAGTAAACACATTGGGAAAACGCCTATAGGTAAGCAGAGGCATTCTGAAAATCTCCACCTATCCCCCATTCACCGTAAGTGATTTTTTAAGTGTTCTTAAAGGCAGAATGTTTTCAAAGTCCAGCTATCTCCATATTGACTTAAATTTTCGTTCCCCTCTTAGCCTAACCCAGTGGTTCTCAAACTCAATGTGCGTAAGAATTGTAGACATCGAAGCTCATGTGTTTCTTGGATTCTTTAAGTAATTTTTAAGAGTTCTTTTAATTATATGTATAAGATGTGACTTTGTCATACATCAATTATATACAACAGATCTAGAAATGTATTCAGCAATGAAATCTTTACTAAATACATGATATTTTGTACAAGTGAGATTATAAGGTACTAAACAGGGTTCATCATTTTTAGCAATGCTATTTAGAAAGATACATCTTTCCTTACCTTGGTGAAGCGGTTGATGATCTGGCCTATGGGGGTGGTTTCAAAAAACTGTAGCGGGAGATGAAGCACATTATTCAACAACTGGGCATACATGGTCCGAGAGGCAGTCAGGGATCCTTTGGTGATCACATAGGCTCCAGAACAGACAAAGAGACCTAAACACACACTGTTATCAGGGTCATATTAACATCATAAAGGAATTTTGCGTTTTAACTTTGAAAAGTTTGCTTGTAATCACATTTTTTTTTTTAAATTGAAAACCCAAATACCATACCTCAAATATGTAATTATGGGCTGAACTAAATATAAATGTATATGTGCATTTGAAATAAACAGGCACTTCTGATGGTTTGCCATGCTACCAGATCAGAGCCCTCCTCATTCATGGTCTTAGGTTCTATACAGAAATACACAGAAGATAAAAGATCAGTCTGGTTCACGGAATTTTAGCAATTTATTAATTTTATGATGTCCTGTGGGACAATGTGGCCATGACTAGTGCTTTTAGCCGAATAGTTTCAGTTCTCCAAACTTCTAGGTACATGGAAGAGTTGAATTTTCTGGCCCTTATGTGGTTGATAGGATCAAATGAATAGTTCTGAACAAGGAATTACGAGAGAAATGACATATGACACTTTCATGTTAGTAAGCATTTAATTGCTAGTGTCAGACTTGCTACAGCTCCTATTCCCTTTGCACAGTGCCTACAGACATTTAAAATGGTGGTTGTATTGCTCCTTCGACATGGGACTACAGGACAGGCACAGTCCCTTTCCCAACCCACAGTGGGCACATGGCATGAGTGAGGAATAAGCTTCTTTTGGTGTGTTAAGCTACTAAGATTTGGTTGGCGAGAAGATTGTTCTTGTAATAACTAACAAGGCAGAAAATATATAAAATAAACTTGTAGCTTTAGTGGAAGAGATTGGAAAACAGTTAATTAGCGCACGTTGACTATTGTTAGCTGCATTTGACACATGACAAAAGGCAAGCTCAGAAAAGAGCTATCCAGTATGTGAGAAGAAATGGAAGGAAAAAAAGAGTCCCCACATTGGGAAACATGCAGGGCTGGAAGAAGAAATGCTTGTTACATTGATTGGTTCAAGGAGAGTTACATGACCGAAATTTTTTCAAGCAGAGTAATTTTATAGACTTCTATGGATGGAAGTTCTCTCAAAGACATGTTTTCATCACCATGTAAAATTTGAAAATAAAACCAAGGAGGAAAACAAAGAGATCTGATAAATTAAAAGAGTCGTGGACACTTCATTTGAGCCTCTGGATCACGTGTGTTTAAAGATCCATGCCTGGGCTTTTCAGTTTGGAGTGTCAATGGATTTCCATGTTACTCAAGGCAGTTTGCTCTTAAGTCTTAATAGATACAAAATAGCTCCATTGTACACTAATATACAAAATTGCTAATAAAAATGTGTTCCCAACATGATCCTTGTTCCTTTGTAGGCATCACAGCTTAAACCAAAATGAAACAAAAATAGTTGACCCTCACCACCTTAAATTCTATTAGCCAGTTTCTTTATATTTTTGAATAATACCACATTACCGCTATAAACTGATTTCTCAGTCTTAAGTATTTTCAAGTATTTTCCTCCATCTCTCCCCCATACTTTCCTCTTCCTCTTCCAAAAACAGGTTACCCTCTTTTCCCTCAAATATTCAGTGTTTACATTACTACTAAACACATATTATTCATGAAGTTCACTAAATCTAGAGTGCTTTTGCCATTATTTTTCCATACGCTTAGTCTTCTATGTAACTAGCAATAATTTCCTCCCAAACACTTCAATAGCCAGCAAATCTCTTCTGAATATATTCAGACTCATCAGATATTCTATGGTTTCTTTCATCCTGTTTAGACCCTCCCCTTTGAACACAAAGTGCCCTCTTGAAACCCTCTGTCTCTCTGCTCTAAACTAAAATGGTTGCCGAAACAGGCATTTGTATTCTTCAGTTACAGGAAATATTTTTAAATACTATGTCCTTCATAATTTTTCTTCTCCATTTACTGAAGCTCCTTTGATATGAAGGTTGAACTTCTTGAACTGTTCCTCTAATTTTTTCTTATCTATCATTTTTATCTCTGTTTTTGATGTTGTACATTTGGGATAATTTCTTCCAATTTATCTTCTCAAACACGTATAACCTTTTTAAATTCTTTAATTTTTTTTTTCAAGAACTTCCTTGTTCTCAGACTGAACTTATTTCAGCACATTCTGTACTTAACTTTATGGATGCAATATTTTGAATCTACAAAGACACTAATCTGAGCCTTTTAAGCTCTAATTCTAGTCCAAGTATTATTATTTTATTTCTGGGCTAGACTGCTATATTCGTTGACTTATATTTATGTGGTTGTTTTTATTAAAATATATGATCATCCATCATTAGTAGTTTAAAAATATGAGAGAAACACATGGTTAATTAACATAGGTACCTGACTTGGCTTTCTTCTGCTATTGCATACATTAATTTCCCCCATCATTTCTCTCCCCTGAATGGAAATGTTTGGTTCAAGATCCACTTAAGTGGGTGGGTGTGACCCTGGAAGTGTTCATATGGGGATCGAGACATGTAGGCTGAGGCTTCTCCGAAAGTCACAATAAGGAGGCTTTCTTTTATGTATGCAATGCTAGAAACCCTAATTTTCTCTTTAAACATCAGCTTTCTAGTTTACATTGTACTGCTACTATGTGAGTGGCTGTTACATTGGTGGTGGCCGTGGGTGCTCTAGGAGGGACTGACAGGCCAGCAGAACAATGCTCTAGCGAATTACTTTGATTACTTCCATGCAGCTCAATTCTACTCTCTGTACCTGTGACCATACGTTCAGTGTTGGCTCATCTGAACATCTCCCTCTTCCGTTCCAGCTTCCCCAGTGTCTGTACCTAGCTACAGGTTTTCTTCTACCCTTGCTTTCCTATCAGCATAATCGCATATATACAAATTTATCACTCTGAAACCCCCTGCAGCCCTTCCTTTTGTATTTATTCACTGTCATTTCAGTGGAATTTAGTGAGGTAAGGAAAGTAAATGATCCACTCAGCCACTTTAAGCTGGAAGCAGCAGCATCCTCCTTAAACATTACACTTTGAAAATAAGGTGCACATATTTTACACATTGGATCAGAGAAAGGAAGTTCCTAATAGTGAAACATAAAATACAATAGATTAGGGATGTGCTGAGTGCCCTAGAGATTCAAAAGCAAATAGCCGAGACTCAAGGAAAAAACTGTTCAAGGCTATTTCATTTTTCGAAAATGAGGTAAGATCTTTATTGTTGTCATAAAATATAGATGTAGCATTTTCTGCCTCAGTACTCGAGTTTTGTTTGAATGTTAGCCTTCTATATTATTCATAGTGGGCCTCTGGTACTAACACGTGAAAGTGCTGTTTATGCCTTAAAGTTCTGAAAAAATGTGAGCTACAATGATGTCAGTGACTACAGCCTGCTCCTGATTGGATCAGATTCCACAAGACGCAGGTGTGTTCTGCTGAAAAAAAATATGAAATTATAGATTTTCATTTTTTGGGCTCACCTTATAGAAATATAATTTATAATTGCTTAAATAGGCCTTGATAAAAATTTAAATTTTTTATATGTAAGAAATAAAAAGTGAAGAAGAAAAAAGGCAGAGAAAATTTATATTCTAATGACTGCAGGCCACTCCAAACAAAAATCTAATCAGAAAAAATCTTTATGATTAAACTGTACATAATCTGTTGTCTTTGTTGTAAAATACTTCCCGTATGTACTTACAATCAATTAAAATTAAGATTTTACATGGTGATATTGTAGACAGACTTTCATGATTTACATATTATAGAAAATGATACATGCTCACTTAAAATGCTCTTCAAAGGCTATTAAATCTACTTTAAAGCTGTAACATGAATTCACTGGATTAGTATGAATTTAACCTTCATATGTATATGTGATATATATACATACAGAAATTCATGTATAAATGGATGCTTCTCTTGCTGAGGATTCTAGACCTCTACATGTATTTTTTTCTCATTGAGTTGCAAACTGTACATCAATAAACTTGACTCTAGCTGATTCAAAACCAAACACATTGTAAAGTCCTGTTATTTTATACAATAGATAATCCTTACATCTTATTTTAGTTATAAACATCTCTTTCCGCGACGAAGGTTATTAATACAATGACAGAACGAACATGAATCTATCTCACGATATTTGCTTTTTTCCTGATGGAGACATTTATATCTATCATTATATATATCTATCCTGTAATCCTCAATAATATAATTACCTACAATCTGTATTCTTTTCTTCTTTTCCCATCTCTCTCTTGATGATGGTTCCTCGACTATAATCAGGGGTCATTTCTCAATTTTTTTCCTACTTAACATATTTGCAGCATTTCAGAAGCTTGAGAACATTTTTATTTTCTTTTGTTACATTGTACTTTTCTGGCTTACTTGGAAGGAAGTCTATCTTAGTATGGAGTTTCCCAAAGTATATTCTGTAGAACACAAGTTGCTCAAAATGCTAATAGGCAACACGAGAAAAAAAATTTCCATAGTCAAATGGATTTGAAAAGCATTGGATTAAACAGATCGGTTTATTGTAGAATGACTTAAAACCTTTAATGAAGGAAAGATAGAAGATTTCAGACTCATAGAAGGATATAATTGTTAATTTCCCAAATCTACTGACACAGAATGCTGTGTTTGTGGAACATCTCATTGCTGCTAATATAAAATCCT
>RJWJ010037903.1:0-15282 GCA_004363605.1 Indri indri
CCCACACCCACACACTCTATTTGTTCTGGTTCTCTAGAAGAAAAACTCTAATACACTATCTTTCATGATTTATAAGCAAGCATTTTCATATACATGCCTCTGATTTCCCCAAAATATATTACTTATCTTTCCCAAACACACTCAATAATAGAAATGCCATTTCCACTAAATCTATTTCTCCAATATATGTACTTTCCATCAAGACAAGCTCTTTATATTCTTGCCGTTTCTCAAGACCCATCTAAAATATCATTTATCCCTTAGCTTTTACTGATTCATACAAAACAATCATATTTTTTATCAAGCATACAATGTTATGGTCCTGTATAATTCTTCAACACATTAACACATTATGAAATCAATTACAAATATTTTACTTCTCTTTCTATCATTATGCTTTGGATGACTTATGCCAGAGCAAAACTGACTTTTTAAATCTTAGTGACTTACATTAGCAGTTTTTTTTTTGTTGTTGTTTTGTTTTTTAACTTTTGTCATATGTCCTTCATGGGTCATCTATGGCTATCCTCATCTTGGACCAAAGTTGAAAGAACAGCACCTACTGGAAATATCTTGATCTTGTGAAAGACGGAAATAAAATGTTTTGAATCACATGATATCTTTACAAGCTTCTGTTCATAAGAAGTACACATCACATCCACTCACATTCTTTGGCCACAGTGAGAAATGTGCAAGTCTTTATAAAACCTCATCTAATATCTCTGGTGCATAATATATAGTTTCTTTACTGATTAAGCTGAATTGGATTCACATGGTATATTAATAATGTATTCATGCCATTGATAGTCTTAGAACATAATTTGAAATAAAAAGCAATTTGCCTAAAATTAATGCATGTTCTCTTGTATCATGGAGCCAATGCCAGAAATTAGCTGTACCTTAGAAAGAAACTAGAAAGAAAAAATTAGGGCCACTGGGTATATTGGTTTCTTGTGGTGGCTGTAGCAAATTACCATGGGCATAGTGACTAAAAAAACACAGAAATATATTTTCTCATTGTTCTGGAGGTCAGAATTCTGAAATCATCACTGGGTTGAAGCTCAGGTGGGGAGGGCAGTACTTGCTCTGAAGGATCTATGAGAGAATTTCTTGTCTCTTCCAAGTTCTGCTGACATTCCTTAGCTTGTGGTTGTACCAATCCAATCTTCATGGCCAGCAGTTTCAAATCTCTCTCTTCATATCACCTTTTCCTCTGTGTGTGTCAAATTTCCATATCTCTCCGTCTTATTAGGAATCTTGTGATTGCATTTAGAACTCACTTGGATAATCCAAGTGAATTACTCCATCTCAAGTTCCATCTTAAAAATCCTTAATTACATCTGAAAAGAAACTTCCTACTTCACTTTTTATTTATATAGCCATGTGAGATAACATTCACGCTTTCCAGGGATAGGGATGTGGATACATTTGGGGGACACTTTTCAGGCCACTACAGAGGTCTATCTCTTTTTCTTATTTTGGTTGGACATATGGCGGGTGTGTTCCCTTCTCTCTCAACCAACTTTTTCTTTTCCTTTATCCCCCTGTGGAGCAAGAGTGAACAACAGGCACTTCATTTTCACATTGCGTATGCTTTAAGTTACAGGCAGAGACTGTTTCTGAATGCCAAATTCAGGTTTTTTAGGATGGAGGATCTTACTGTCTCAGAATTTCTTAAGAGCTTATTATTGACCCAATCAACTATGGCCAGGTGGTTGTTTTCCAACTTGACTGTTGGACATCTTTCTTCAGAAAAGATCACTTCTGAATGAAAAATGAGTGGTCACAAGCTTGGAAAACACCCTGAAAAGTGTCTGTTATGTTTGCATTGAGTGTAAATGGTCTAGGGAAAAGTATTGCCATGTCCAATAAATCTTTAAAATAACATCAACATTTATCTTCTATGATTTCGTATTTTTCTTAAATTTTATTTAGGTCAATACATTAATATAAGAGAAATTACTAAGAAAACTTCATAATACTGTAGTTTCTGATGAATCACATCTTGCAAGCCCCACATTTTATTCCTAAACGTTAGTAAGATGATAAACTGACAAACTCAGCTCCTCCTGGAAGGTAAAGTATTTTGATTTGTGTCAAGGACAGAGAAGTGTGTGGACAGTGACTTGTTTTCTTTGGTTTGCAAAAGAGCTGATTCATCAATATATGGTGGTCTATATATTGATTTATACCAACGAAACATGTCTGTACACTGCAGCACTGCAAAAATAAGCTCGGTGGTAGCCTGTACTGGGTTGGTTTAATACCGTAGGATTTTGCATATCACAGAGAAAGTTTAAATTTCCACCATGCATTATATATCTCTTTTCTGGTAGAAGAATTCCTTTGTAGTTCAGAGACATTTTAGCCAAGTTTTCTTAGAAATAATAGCACCATATCTTTGTATACTGTTTTCAAAGAACTTTTTTTTCATATGATCTTTTATTTTGTATTTTCAAATTGTCTTTGTGAGATGAATAGGAGAGTTATTATCATTATAGATGAAAGAAATTGAGGCTTACAGGCATTAATAGGCTGTTTAGTGACACAGAATGAGAAGTGACTTTACTTGAAAAATACTTTTTTGAGTCTTTGCATGGAATGATGCTGAAATGTTCTTGTAGGAATGCCCACTGGGGAGACAAATGTGGGCTGACACTGGTTTAGATGTAGGCTGCAGGAAACTGAGTTCACCAGGGCAAGGCAAGGGCAATCCCACCTACCCATGGGAACACTGAATATACATTAATCACTTGCTTAAACCTTGTTTCAAGTGACTTTGTATTTAAGTAATACACACACTTAGTAAAAAAAAAAAGAAGAAATATATATATAAATATAAATGATCTTATAATAAACACTATTTCTTTTTTATTATAGTAAAAAAATGTATAACATGAGATTTGCCCCCTAAACAAATTTCTAAGTATATGATACAATTTTGTTAAGTATAAGCAGAATGCTATAGAGCTGATAAGTAAAACCTCTTCATCTTGTATAATTGAAACTTTATACTCACTGAACAGCAATCCCCACTTTCTCCTAGTCTCTGGCAACCACCATTCTACTTTCTGCTTCTATAAGTTTGATTATTTTTGATAACTGATATAAATAAAATCACATAGTATTTTCTCTTCTGAAACTGGATTATTTCACTTAGCATAACATCTTCATGGTTCTTCCTTGTTGTCCCATATGATACAAACTCCCTTTTTTATTAAAAGTTATATATCTTTGTACATATAAAGTAAATATTCTTTATCCATTCATCTACTGATAGACATTTAGTTTATTTCCACACCTTAAATCTCATCAATGATACTACAATGACCATGGGAGTACAAATATCTCTTTGAGATCCAGATTTTAATTCATTTGGAAAAATACCCAGAAGTGAGATTGCTGGATCATATGGTAGTTTTATTTCTTTTATTATTATTATTTTTTTTTATTTCAAAGTATGAAGGGGGTACAAATGTTTAGGTTATACAGATCACTTTTGTAATGCTTGGGTCCTGGCTAAAGGTGTGCCCGTCACCCAAATAGTGTTCATAGTACCCGTTAGGTAAGTGTTTGCCCCTCTCCTGCCCACCCCCCCTGGCTGATTTCCACTGAGTTTTACCTCCCTCTGTGCACATGTGTGCTGCTATTAGTTGCAATTTAACAGTGAGTACATGTGGTGTTTGTTTTTCCATTCTTTAGATACTTCACTTAGGAGAATGGTGTTCAGTTCCATCCAGATTGTTGCAAAAGGTATTAATTTATCTTTTTTATGGCTCAGTAGTACTCCACTGTATACATACACCACATTTTATTAATTGATTCATGAACTGATGGGCACTCAGCTTGATTCCACATCTTTGAAATTGTTTATGGTGCTGCAATAAACATTCAAGTGCAGGTGTCTTTTTGGTGAAAAGTCTTTTTTCCCCCCCTTTGGGTAAGTAGTTTTTATTTCAATTTTTAGAGGAAATTACATATTGTTTTCATAGTGGCTGCACCATTTTACATTAGTGTATGTAAAACAGTGTATAAGGGTTCCAATTTCTCCTATTGTCAATACTTATTACTTCTTGTTTTTTGATAATATCCATCCTAATAGGTAAGATGATATCTCATTATAGTTTTAATTTCCATTTCTTGGACGATTAGTAATGTTAAGTATTATTTCATATACTTGCTGGCCATTCATATACATTATTTGGAGAAATGTCTATTCAAATCATTTGAAAAAACTTAACTGGGTTATTTTTCTTTTGCTATTTAGTTGTAGGAGTTTTAAAATATATTTTGGATACTAACCTCTTATCAGATACAGGGTTTATAAATATGTTTTCCAATTTTTTAGGGTACCCTGTACTTTGTTGATTGTTTCCTTGGCTGTGAAGAAACTTTTTAGTTTGATACTGTCTCACTTAATTATTTTTTCTTTTGTTCTCTTTGCTCCTGGACCATATCCAAGAAATCATTGCCAAGACTGATTTCATGACTTTTCATTTATGTTTTCTTCCAGGAGTTTTAAAGTTTCAGTTTTTACACTTAATTGTGTAAAAAATTGTGCTTTGAGTTGATTTTTGTGTAAGACAAGGTTCAAATTTTATTATTTTGCACATGGATATCTAGTTTTTCCGGCACCAATTTTTTGAAGAGCATATCCTTTTTCCATTGTGTATTCTTGGAAACCTTGTCACAGATCAGGTGATCTTATAAACTGGGCTTATTACTGGGCTCTCTATTCTATTCCATTGATCTATATGTCTGCTTTTATGATATGTTTTTACCATATGGTTTTAATTACTGTAGCTTTGTAATTTGTTTTGAAATCAAGAATTCTGAGGCCTCTAGCTTTGTTCTTTCTCAAGATTGTTTTGGCTATTTGGGGTGTTTTGTGGTTCCATATGAATTTTACTATTTTTTTTTGTCTCTATAAAATACTATTAGGATTTTGAAAGGATTTGCATACATTTGGTAGATCACTTTGGGAGCACAGTAATTGAGCAAGTGTAAGAAGAGGTTGTCTTATGAAGGAATTGGGGTGACAAGACTGACTAGTAGGGTCTTTGGGATCAAGAGGAAATGAATCAACTGGAGTCGTCTGTGTGAGGTGAATCAAATACAGTGCTCAATGAGAAGTTCCTGCGTCAAGAACAAAAGTTTGATCTTCTAGAATAAAAAAATCTATTTATGTTACATGTAGATATTTTAAATTAAAACACTCTGTAAATACAGAATAAGACAGACATGCACTATGAGAATGGGATTGTCTTCAGGGAAGGTTTATTTTTAAAAGGTTGATAATTATTTTTTTTCTTCAAATGATATATAAGGATGTAAAAGGCAAATTGTAGAAAAACCAACCAAAAACCCACTCAAACATATATTCTATGTATAATATGAATATGCTATATTGTATGAATTTTTATATCCCATAGAAAACATAATACAGAAAACGCAAGATCACCTAGACACTTCAAATTTTTCCTACACAATTTCAATAGTATAATAGACGCCCCCACCACACACACACAGAGTTGTATCATTGAGCCTGCACTTCGTTCTTAGTTAAATCTACTCTTAGAGTTCTTTCTGAAACCCAAATTTTCCTCTTTAAGCCATTAAAAAAAAACCTTCTGGGACAATATAAGCTATGTTATATGCACATGTCTTGGGGGAGTCATTCACAATTATTTATTTTATGTGTAACCTTTATTATCATATTTAGTAACACTGAATCTCTAACACCTCCACAAATGGAATACAGATGATAGATAATAGATCACAGAGCATCCTCCTCTCTGTTAACCCAGTCTCTGACACAAATTCGTATGTGGAAAGCTCACATAAATATGAAAACTGAGTACCTGATATTCATCCAGGGACCATTACAGATAGAATCCTTTTTCTGATATTTCAAACCAATCTAATACCACTTCTTTAATTCATGTATTAGATATTGCTAGGTAAGATGTAGTCATCAAGCAAGTTCTGCTTCAAGGACAGCTCATTGCTTTCCTAGTGATTCAAAACATATTTATTGAGCACAATATGTGGTAGAAGCTACTTTAGGTCCTTGGTATACATCACTAAATAAAAGTACCACAAATCCTTGCTTTCACAGAACTTTCATTCTAGCACACTTTCACCAAAACACAACTTGAATTTGTATTTTGTTACCAGATGAACCTACTTTCAACATAGGTCTTTGCAGAGTTGAGGGAATGGAGATATAGCTTAATAAAGAGTAAAAAGTATGGGTATGTCTGAACATTAAAAGAGGCCAGGGATTTAAGAATTTTTCCAAATATTATCTCTTTTAATCCTCACAGCAATTGTATTTCTCAGTAAGGATATTTGTACTCAAGGTGATTGCACAGCTTGTATTAGATATTACTGAGTAAGAGGCCTAGCTTTCCTATCTAAATCTGGTTTCATCAGATGAAAAGACGTGCTGTGATTGAGTGTCCTTACAACACAAACAGGCATCCCTAAGATATTGATCTACTTTTATATATCAATTTAAAATACTCTATCTTACATATTCCTATGGGACCAGAGACAAAAATATAAATATCCCATTGCTTCCTCCCAACAAATAAAAATTCCTCTTCTTTATCATGATTAGATTCTTCTTCTTGCCTGCCCTACTATTATATATTCCCCTCACTTCAGTAGAGCTGAAGTTTCTCTGGAGGTCTCTCTCCAGCAAGGCTCTGTTTTCCTCTCTCAGAAAGGCTGCATTTATGTGTTTTATATCTTCACATATAATTTTATGTGTGTGTGTTTGTGTATATATATATATACACACATATATATATACACACATGTATATATTTATATGTTTGTCTGGGTGTTCATTATATACAAAATTCTATTTATCCTAATAGTTATCACAAATTCACGATTAAAGTTCACCTTGTATTAATTTTCACTATTGGTTTTTATTTATTTATTTATTTATTTTTGAGACAGAGTCTCACTCTGTTGCCCGGGCTAGAGTGCCATGGCATTAGCCTAGCTCACAGCAATCTCAAACTCTTGGGCTCAAGCAATCCTACTGCCTCAGCCTCCCGAGTAGCTGGGACCATAGGCATGCGCCACCATGCCCGGCTAATTTTTTGTACATATTTTTAGTTGTCCGATTAATTTCTTTCTATTTTTAGTGGAGACTGTGTCTCGCTCTTGCTCAGGCTGGTCTCGAACTCCTGAGCTCAAACAATCTGCCCGCCTTGGCCTCCCAGAGTGCTAGGATTACAGGCGTGAGCCACCGTGCCCGGCCTCACTATTGGTTTTTAAATTCTTTGATGGAACATATAGTGTGATCTGCAGTTAGAGCACTAACTTGCATGGACAGGGGCATATAATGGGAGATCAAGGCCAGCGGACTATTGGAGAGTCATCCATCTGTGAAATGGGTCCTTGGGGGGGAGGGAGGGCAAGGGCATCATACGTAACCTAATCATCTGTACCCCCATAATATGCTGAAATAAAAAAAATAAAAATAAAAAATAAATAAATAAATAAAACCTTTAAAGGACAGAGGGTAGTAAGGTCTTAAACTCTAAGTTTCAGCAAGGTTGTCAGGAGCCAAATTGTCCCTCAATAACAGGGCTGCCTCAGTATCCCTGCTGTCTTCAAGCACTGATTGGAAGCAGACCACAGGAGACATAGCCTTTAGCGTTGTTACCGGGTGAATTTCAGCATGTAGCACCTCAGGCTATTGGTCAATTAAATTCCCTAGGGTGGGAGAACTGAGAGTCACATTGTCTAGACTGCAGGATCCTTGAAGCATATTCTTCCACTCTTTTTCACACCACGTATATTCCTTATATTTACCTATTTTGTGACAGTACAGTTGTCTGGTGCCCCCAGAAATTTTGTAAAATAAAATATTTCAAATAATATAAATAAAGTGAATATAACACAAAATGTAATTTATATGTAAATATATAATAACAGATATAGGTGTTATTAAATTTAACTCTGGTTAAATTTTAGTAGCTCATAATTGAAAATGTTAAAGATGAGTGTAAAATATTCTATAATGAGAAAGTAGTATATGCAATAATTTCCATAATTAAATACTTTATAGTATTGGAATACATTTCTTTCAGGCATATTACAGGGAATAATTGCCTTCTATTTATGTAGGATTAGAGAATGTAGGTATTTTCGCAAAGCATAATATGTTTAAAATGGTCTAACATTTGCACTTGGTGTATGCTTTATATGTAATATCACTTGATATCTTCAATATAATCATAAACATGGTAATACAGTAAAGACAAATTCTCATGGGAATTAATTTAGTAAAACATATAAGTCGAAGCATTTAAATAATTTGTTATTAAGCAAATACTAATTCAATATTAATCAGCCACATAGAAAAACTATAGGTATCAAATCAACACGTTTCTTCAAATAAAAAATTTTCTTGATTTTAAGAATCTCTGTATTGAGATGAGTTATCTGTTTTATTCTTTTGAATACTGGCTGATATTCTATGAAGCAACATTTTGTAAACCATTACTAAGGCATCTCTATTATTCCATGAATAGCATTCATATATTATCCTCCAAGTTCTTTACAATGAGCCATAGAAAAACACCGAAGCAGGCTAAAGAAAAGGGATTTCTTAAACTTTCAAAGGCATACATCTAATGACTCAGTTTAAACCAGCAGAGTGTAGGTGTTATATTTGCTGATGACAAAGCCACATATTTGTGAATAGTGTTCCCTGAAGCTATAAAACCAGGCATACGTGGGGCGGGATTGCTTTGAGAGTCTTGTACAAGAAAGAATGCAAGAAATTATTTTCCCTTTTCCACTTTTGCTTTTCTCCTAATAAAATTTCTTTCACTACACGCTTCATTGTGTGAGGGGACAGGTACAAACACTGCTGTTCCTAAGCTTTCTGCTGGCAGAGAAGTGACAGTGATGATGACTATGGATCCTATAATCGGTTTGGATTTAGGGTTTCCAAAATGTACAGTTTATTCCATGATAATAGTGAAATTGGCAAAACATTTTGAACCTTCATTTTTGTTGTTTTATTTTGAATTTTTAAGCTAATTTCACTTTCCAGAAAATTCTGCAGCAGCTTACTAACAGAAGAGAGGCACAAATTCAGACTTCCTATTCAGCACGAACTTTTCAATGGATCTGTTTTCAGTATGATCATGAGAATTTTCCTCCCATAGCTGCAGAGCTGCTGAGATGTGTATTTAAGTGCAAGAGTGCAATATTAGCCTCGTGTAGCAGGAAGAGAAAACTTTAGCTTTTTATGTTTTTAAAGTCTTTTCTTTTAGGATGCTGATTGCAAGCTAATGGTAATAATTTCCATCTGGTCGTGTCTTGCACCTGCTTTGCTCCTCCATTCCCGTCTTTCTCTTCCAGCAGGAAAGCTTTTGCTGTCTCCTACAAGAGTGGTTAATATCTACTGTACAAATACAAATAGTAACAAACATCGTGGGCTCACACAGTTTTCAACAAAAATAAGCCTTAATTAAAAAACTACTATAGTCATGAATCTATATTTTCTTTTTTAACTAGAAAACAAATATGAATAGCTCCCGTGAGTTAATTTTATTTAATCCACCCTAAAGCATCAATGAGTTGAAAATATTTGAGAAGGATTTCAAAATAACTTACAAATTAAATCACGTTGTAGTTAATTTTCTTGCAAATAACCGCTTTTAGAAGTATTAATAGAAACACTTGGGAGAATCATACAAAATCCAGAAAATAGATGATGTTTCTTGCTTCTATACACAGTGTGCTTCACACAGATAAAACATTAAAAACTCCCATTGACTTTACAGTTTAGACTAAATTAGGCAGTGGGGGTGGTCGTGGTGGTGGTGGGAGAGTATTTCCGAATTTTACTTCATGAATGCAAAACTGTTGCTGTCCGGAGAAAGGTTGTGGTGATACATCAACTACCTAGGTTGTTGAACAGTGACACCCAGCAGTAATTCACATTATTTGTCATTTTATATGTGAAAATCCAAATTTGCTGTATGAATGGCAATTTAGGAGAACAATTGATATAGCAGATAAATGCTAATCATTTGACTATTATTAAATAGTGAAATCCAAGGAAAACCTGTGTTGCAAGGGTGTTGAATGAAATATACACTCATTCTTTGACAAGCTTTTGGGCTTATAATTGGCTAGAGCTGATCTAATCATTTTTCAAAAGCAATTTAGGACTCACTAACATCATTCTGACTATTATCTCTAATGCGAAGTAATCAGAATAATGTAGGTCCTGCCCCAAAAGAACAGTGTATTGCATTGGTCAATTAAATTCTTCCAGAGAAGAATACTCAGATACTAAATATCTCATAATTTCATAAGTATGCAATATAGATTAGTAATACAGACTTCCTTTCTCTCTTCCACTTTTGTTTTAACTCAGGCAGCATATCATGTTGGATTGAATACCATGATGTCCCCAGCTATAACTTACGTGACCTCTTGAGAAAATTACTTAAATCCCACTGTGCTTCACTCTGCATATCCGCACAGTGAAAGTAATAGCACAATTCATCTCAAACTGTTTATGTACTTATGCTAAGTGATTTAATCTATATTAATTGCTTAGAACAGAGCCTAGCAAATAATAAGAGCTTTAGAAGTTTTAGTTCTTACTATTCTTATTGCTTTTGGAGGTACTGATATATTATCATTATTATTATTATTGCCGTCATCATCATCATCATCATCATCATCTTTCAGGTTCTAGGCAGAGCTAATTTTTTCTTCCTCTATCACCGTGTCATAATTAATGCATACCCACCTCCTAGAATTTAGTATATCACACCATCGATTGCTCCTTTTCTGTCTTTCCCTTTACCGAGTTTCTATGATAAAGGAGAAAGACAAATCTGTCAGACAGTTCAAAGCAAACAGAATGACCTTAGTGTATTAATTTAAAATGCCATTCCTTTTATATGTAATACCACTGAAGGTTGAGGACTGGTTAAGCTGCATTGTAGTCACTGTGAATATGGTGACAAAATCTAGGGGATTTATTTATATCTTAAATATTTTCTTGATAAAATATATTGCTGAGTATAAGTTTTCATTATAGTACTACAATTAGATTCTGTTATTATCTTTTAGTAATGAAAGAAATATAATAAAAATCACTAGATGTTTGTAACATGTGTAAATATGATAAATAACCACACTTTCTCATATTACATGAGTTTCCAGCCTGGCTTTATTTCCAGCACCCAGCTCAGTACCTGGCACAATAGTACTTATGTTTAATGAAAGAACGAACGTACATTTGAAGTATATGTTTTGGCTTACTGTAAATTAACCTAAGTTTAAAGATAGTTTATATTAAAATATTTTGCCTTGGAAAAGTCAACAAATGTTTGTTTATTTCCTATAACTACTATAATACTTTCTCTCTCTGATTTTTTACCCATTCATTCATTCATTGATTCTTTCAAGACAGATAGCTAGGCAAAGAGACAGATTTATGCAGCATTTCTCCAGGGCTTTGAAAGAGCTCAAGCTCAAGTAAAATGGGTAAGACACATAAGCAGATAACTTACAGTGCGATTAGAGTTTAACAATAATTTGACTGAATTTATGGTACCATACACATTCAGTTGTTGAGTTGAAGGACAATGTTTAAGAAAAAATGTCATAGATGTGAAGATGTTTAGGAAGTGCCTAGATACATAAGAAAGATATTTGGTTTTGCAGGAGCCACTGGAACACAATGCAAATTTTTACCCCCCATTTTTTTTCCAAAGGGAAGAAGTAGAGGCAAAAAAGAAGTGATTTCAGCAAAGGTAAGTTCTTCCTAATAATTATATTAATCCAACAATACATCCTACTGCTTCAGGATTTTATGGACTTTGCCAGAAAATCTATAGGAGTAGAGGTCACTTGTATGGATGCTTCAGAATGGAGGAGGATGAACCAATCATCTCCCAACCTCAGATTGAGACACTGTGAGCCCATTATATAGACCACAGTTGTGTGAAATATTCATATGGACTATTTTGAAGCCCTGTTCAGCTCATGTATGGATCGGTTTTTCCATCCAATAAACATAAATTGCATGTTTCATATGTGAAAGGGAAGAGTTATGAATACAACACAAATAATTGTCAGATAATGCACTGATGAGCCTGCTGGGTATACTCAGTTCAAAGAGGCACAAAGAAAGAAGAATGAATTCTTCCTGGGATGGTATGGATGCATTTGCACTAGGTATTGAAGGATTGGTCATTGGGCAGACTGGGCCATTTGTCAAATAGGAGCGAGGGAAAGGGCAATTCTGGCAGCGGGAACACATGATTAAACATAAGAAAGGGTGGAACGGCTTTCTACTTTTAGCTTATAATTTTTAAACTATACCTTAACCAATATGACTGTATTACTTGCAAATTGTAGACGGTAAGTCTAGAGAGATACACAGAGGCTTTGAATAACATGCTAAATTGTTTGGATTACTTCTTAAAGTTGACATGTAATTAGTTTAGGATTTTTAGTGTAATTAAGATGGTATTATTATGCCAGGTACACATAGTAAATATTTCACACCATCTGCTTTAAAAAGTGAGATTTTAGTGGTTAGAAAATAATTTTTCAATAATCATTGCTTATCTATGTAGTTTGAAATAAATACTAGTAAAACCACTTTAAGTAATAGCAATAAATAGACACTTTTATGATATTGGACAGGAAACTTCTAGTCATATTTTTGAAAAGTTATCTCTTAAACAAAAATCTGAATATCATCAAATAATTCCTTTAGTCTTTGAAGATTTTTTCCTAAAAAATTAACATTTTTAAAAAGCAACTTGCAAAAGTATCATATGCTTATTTTTAGTGTAGTGTACTTTTTCAAGTTGCTGATATACCATCCTATGACAATGAAATTTATTTTTATAACTCTTTTGAATAAGTCACTTTTTTCTGGGAATCATGTGCATAAAATAATGAAGTAGAATTACAGTGGAGTTAGCAGCAATGCTATTAACATTCCCCTCCCCACTCACCTGCCTCCTGTGGCCTTTTACTAAACATTAGAGGAGGTGTATTTATTTTCCTTCACTTACAATAACAAATTAAAATCCAAAACCAACAGGAAAAAAAGTGTTGCTACAGTTAATTCTTTAAAGAAGTTGATGTACTGGTACCTTCAATATTGTTACCTATTAAACCAAAAACATTTCAGTATATTTCATGAAATGCCTTAAACTTGCTGGGTACATATTCCAGAGCATAATTACTATTTAATCAACAGAAATTAGTAACATTTTAAAATCCTTAATAGCATCACATATTATAATTCTGTTCACTGTTCAGTGCATTTCTAAAATCTCTTCCATTTTAATTTATATTCACTTCTTCTAAGTCAACATGTTTTGATCTTGTGGTAAAAATAGTTTATAACCCGAAGGTGATTATAAAACTACATCCTACTTATTATTTAATGTTTCTTCAAATTGGAATCAGTTTACTCTATTTATCTCCACTAGATCTAAACAAATACTGTATTATAAAGGTCAGATATGACTGGCACGAGTAAACAAGTAATCTTCGTAAAATCTCATTAAGAACAAGCATCTTTTCCACCTTCAGCTTTTGAGTGAAGTTGCTTTTTAAAAGTAATTAAAGGGAAATTAGTCATATTTTACTTTTCTTGGCATGCCTTGTTTATCAATGCTAAATAATTTGTGTAGAATGAGGTCAAATCAGATTGCCATGATTTCCTTGATGTATAGCATTTTCGTATATTCATGTGCTTTTAATTTGCAAGCCTATTTGGAAGAATTATGAACCGATGACCCTGGAAGTAGATATAAATATAAAAGTGTTCTTATTTATACTTAAACTTTGTGAATATAAATTTAAATGTAAAACATGTTTGATAAAATGATAAAGTTGTAGAAAAATCAAATACCCCTCAGTGATACCATGCTAAGAAACCGATCATTAAAAATATATTTTTTTTCAAGAGAAAATATAATTGTAGTAAAATATAGTCATGTTTAAAAGGTTTTCTTTCCAGATACTATGTAATGGTAGTAATTTTTTTTTCTTTTTCTTATTTTTATAAACCCATCCACAGTTAAAACTTTCCTTCTGGAAAAGTTGTCCACCTCCCTGAGAAAAATCATTATTCAGACCTTCAGTTTAAGCCTCTTCTTCCCTCTAGTTGGTTCTTGTTTCCAACTGTGGCCTTCATTGAACTGCAGACTTCATTTATCGTCTTGTTTCATTCACCATGTCATAATGACTGGGTATTTTCTTTTTTGCCACTTTCACTGCTACATTTCAGGCAATCATTAATTTCGTGGAATATTAGAAAATAAGCAATTCAGAAAGATACAATTGAAAGTGGTTAATTCTGCTGTTTTTAGCTAAATTTAAAAAGTATTTTTACATCCTTTAAATTTTATTATCATAATTCCATTTAAAATGAACAGTTTAACTGTCATGTAGAAAAGGTGGTAGATGAAGACCTCCATCCTAATCACCGGAACAAAGCACATATTATGAAATTTCTGGATGAATTGAGTAGCCAAACTGAAAATACTAGATATCCTCACTGAAGCCCCAAGTTCAATGTTCAGTTACTGAAAATAACTCTATAATAATATTTGAAGCAGATCTATCAGTTGCTCTTGTGAGGGAAATATAATAACTACTTATTGGGGTCAGGACTAGGAGAGGGTGGGAGAATTGGAGAATTTTCTTCAGTGTCCCAGGCCTTGGGAACCCACTGTAATCTTCCTCCAAGGAAACTGCAAAGGAATAACCATGCTTAGCTGTGATTTGAGTAGGCTGCAACCACTTTATTCAGTGGCATCACTGATTTTCTTCCCTAGACCAACACAGGCATCAGTGGAGGTTTATGAATACAGACAAAGTCTCTATGATTGTATATTTGTATACTGTGTAACACATGGATGATTTCTTGACTCTGACTCTGTGTAATACTCCTTGTTATGGACTGAATATGTTTGCAGAAAAATGCTTATGTTAATACCTTAACACCCAATGTAATGGTATTAGAAGGTAGGGCCTTTCGGGGTAATTAGGTTAAGATGAGATCCTGAGAGTGGAGCCCCATGATAGTATCAGTGTCCTTATAAGAAGAGAAAGAGAATAGAATGCAGGCATGCTTCTCTCTCTCTCTCTCTCTCTCTCTCTCTCTCTCTCTCTCTCTCTCTCTCTCTCTCTCTCTCTCTCTCTCCCTCCCTCCCTCCCTCCCTCTCTCCCTCCCTCCCCTCAATTGTCCTCCCTCCC